>JAEQBH010005687.1:0-242735 GCA_016808115.1 Tetrastigma voinierianum
CATTTTTCTGTTTCTTAGGTTTGATGTGAAATTGGGTTAGATTTCTCGCGGGAAAGGACACGCATACTGGGAAATTAGATACAGATTGTGTTAATTGATTGTATGAGATTGTAGATTGAGTTTATTGGGAATTTGTGATGGTGTTGCAAAGCCACCTAATGGGGTTTATTGAATTCATTTTCCACCTACTGCAACTAATACTCATAGTGACATACTTTGCACAAGAAAACTCATCAAACCCCATTGATCTCTTTGATCTCTTCAATGCATTCCATAACAGTAAAAACCCATTGTCCTCAAAATTCTTGAAGCTTATCAAAATCTAAAATAAAAATTTGCAATGTGATGTTGTATATTGTGTTATAATTTTAATTTTCATCATACTTGGGTGGCAGTATCTTTGGTCGTATTTTAGACAAATTCTTGGAATGTTTGGGTAATGGCATTGGCATGACAGATTCGAACCTGGGTTCCACTCTCTTCAAGAATTGGTTTCTTGATTTCTTAACTAGTGAAATTTGGTGAGGCTGCCTCACACTCAATTCAGTTAGTGGCGATGATGCCATTTCAACTAGTTTCGGATCGGAGGGCGCAAAGCTCGACAGAGTGCCGAGGCGGCGGAGGCAATGCAGCGGTATTGACGATGTGGAAGAAGTCGCTCTTGTTCAATTGCAGTGGCTTCACAGTGTTCGAAGGGAAAGTGGAAGGTGGAGCTGGAGTAAGAGAGAGAGAAGAGAGAGAAGGGATGAGGATTAAACTAATTTTTATAAAAAAAATAAAAAATTTGAGGAGCCAATTACACAATGATGCATGGGCGAGAGAGGGAAATGGGAACTTAAATTGTGTCATATATGATATGCACATGTAGGATACGTGCTAAGCCAGTCAAGTAAGACCAAAAGAAGATGACACTTCATAAACTTGAGATCATTCCCAATTAATCAAAAGGTGGAACTAACTAAAGAAGATGAGACAAAGGTGGTATTATTCATGTCAATTATTCCTTTATTATCAAATTTAATTTTTTGTTTTTGTTTTGAAAAATATAAAAGTAAAATAGTTTTTGAAAAACAGTGGTATAGATATTTAGTTTTTTAGAACTATTTTTACAGTTGGTGTGTATTATAACTAAAAACTTTTGTGACCTATTTTTGGAGAAGAGAATTTTTGAAAGAAAAAATGTTTTCCACATGTGTAGCACTTGACAAGAATTATTTTTAATTGAGACAACCCTAATACTTATAATCTCTTTTTTAATTATAACTATATCAGTAAGTCATGGCATAATTTTTCCTTTAAATTTATTTAATTTCAGAATGTAAAAAATATAAATTTTATCTATATATAGAATAAAAATATTTTTTTTTTCCCAAAAAATGCATCTCAATGTTATAATAATAAAATATCTTATTTTCATAATTTTTGTTTCGAGAATCCATTTAAAAACATAATCAAATTAGGGGAAAGAAATAAAATATAATTTTTGTTATTTATTTTAAAAATAATAATATTTTCTTATTAAACAAGTTTAAATAATAAAAATATTTAAAATAAGATCAATGTAATGACCCAATTCTTTACTCGATATTGTCCGGTTATGGGTTATGGCTTCCCACCATCCCTCCTCGATTATTTATTGTGCCTACGCCTCAAAAAAGGTCTAGGATCAAGGCGTCGCTCTTTCTTGCTATAATTTTACTTTTACCTTTCCATCTCTCGGTAATGTGGAACACTACACTCCATCCTCTTGAGGCTGGTGTCCTCACTGACACATTTTCAGCCATAGATCAGGATCTTATATTGATTTGTAACGACCCAACTTTTCATTCAATATTGTCCAGTTCCGGACTATGGCTTTCTGTCGAGAATAGTTAAAACAACAAAATTTAATGTATTAATTATATATTATTATAATAATTATTATTATTAAATTAGTGTGCTACAAAAAGAGGATTTGACTCCATGTTGATTCCTAAAATATTAATTATTTATAGATAATTACTAAGCTAGTTATTTTCAAAATAAATAAATAAAGAGTTTTGGGCCAATGAGGTCAATCGGATCAACTCGGACCAAACCCGAATGGGCTACGAGCAAAATGGGTCGAGTCAATTTGACCTATTCTATTCGAGTCTTCAATTTTACAACTCAGCCCTCAAAAAACTCGAGGGCCACAGGCTCATGCCGTGTTGCGAGCTCTACTCACATTTGAAGACTCTAATACCTGTGAGCTTTTCCACATTCGTTCCTACCTAAAGACAACCCACTAACCTATAAGGGTTTTTTTTTTTGAGGACGGTTGCGGATTTGGAGATCGGAGAAAATTGTAAACAAGTGATTATTTTGGGGTGAGTGAAATTTAATAAGAATTTTTAGCCACTCCAAGTTGAATCGGCGATGGTTCCCATTACAAAAAGACAGACACTCATGTTGACTTTCTGGCAATATTTCATCCGCCCTCTATGGACATCCATAGATTATCTTCCACCAACCAGTGTTTTCTTTTCCTTTCTACCAAGAAATTGCCTAAGCTCAGCTGAGCCCTGCAATGGCTTCTGCAAGTCGTCCAAGGACGTTTTCTTCTTCTTCTACTCCTATTCGTCCATGGGATTACGAAGTTTTCTTGAGCTTTAGAGGTGTCGATTACCGCCAAACTTTCACAGATCATCTCTATGCAGCTTTGGTTAGGAAAGGGATTATCACCTTCAGGGACGATGAAGGACTCTCAAGGGGAGAAGAGATTGCAAGAGATCTTTTAAAAGCTATTGAGAAGTCAAGGTGCGCTCTCGTGATTCTCTCCCGAGACTATGCTAATTCCAGATGGTGTTTGGAGGAACTGACGAAGATCATGGAGAGCAGGTTAGACATGGGACTGTTTGTTTTCCCAGTTTTCTATTATGTGCATCCTTCCGATGTGAGAAATCATAGGGGCAGTTATGGCTTTACATTAGCCAATCACGAAAGAAATCGGTTTGGCGAACAGACACAAAGATGGAGAGCAGCTTTGATGGAAGTGAGCAATCTCCCTGGATGTTATCTAATTAATCAGTAAATATAGCTTCTTCCGTCTCTTGCAATTATCCTTTATGTCTGCTTTATATATTATTCATTATTTAATTCAAAGATTCATTCTGGTTTTGAAAAGATCATCCGCATTCAGGAGAATAAATAGTTTCAGAATCTGGTTCTGGGTTCTTTTTTTTTCTCTCCTTTTTTTTCTAAATAATTAATGTTGTTCTTTTCCATTGTGTTGGAAAATACCCTATATCTTAATCATAGTGTGATTTGATTAAAATACATTTGAAAACTAAATTTCAAAAATCTAATTCTTCATCAGTTTTTAATAGCATTTTGACAAAAATAACATTATTGTTTTCTTGTAAAAATGACATTTTCTTTTTGAAGTACTTGTAAAAACATGAAATGTTAAAGGGCATTTTTATGCGTAATAAGTCATTTTTAAGAAAAAAATATGAAGAGGGTTAAATTTACAAATTTTAACTTATTTGAGGTCTTTTAACCAAATATTTCTTAATTATATTACATCACTGGTTTTACACAAGTATATCAAGTCTTAAAAACTGAAATGGTAAGTGATCTCATTGATCTAGTACATTTTGAGTAATTGTAGAAAATTCATAGATCTTGATTCTCCTGGACAATAGATGTTAGTGCTTCAAAAATATAAGTTGTTTATAAAAGGGCTTGAAATGTACTTTCTAGTGATTTGTACTTGGTTGGCTCACCCGTGTATGTGCCTTACTGGTGGCAGGCCTGAAGCTGAAGTTATTGAGGAAATTGTTGACACCATTTTGGTAAGACTTAGACACAAACTCTTACATGTTGACAAAAACCTCATTGGATGGATGATCGATTGGAAAAAATTATTCCAGAAATGATAGATCCTTCATCCAATGATGTACACATGATTGGGATCTATGGTATTGGAGGAATAGGGAAAACAACCATTGCCAAAGTTGTATACAATCAAATTGCCTATCGTTTCATGATTACCAGCTTTGTTGCTAATGTTCAAGAGGATTCCAAAAGCCGGGGTCTGCTTCACCTACAAAAACAACTCCTTCGTGATATCTTGCCAAGAAAGAAGAACATCATAACCAATGTTGATGAAGGGACCCAAATGATAAAAGAAAGGTTACACTTTAAAAAGGTTCTTCTTGTTCTCGATGATGTTGACAATTTGGACCAACTTGAAGCCTTGGCTGGTGATTGCAATTGGTTTGGTCCTGAAAGTAGAATCATTATAACAATTAGAGATAAGTATTTGTTGGAGATGCATAGAATGGATGCATTTTATGAGGCAAAGAAATTAGACCACCGGGAAGTTGTTGAGCTCTTTAGTAGGCATGCCTTTGAGCAGAAGCATCCCAAAGAAGATTATGAAATGCTTTCAGATTTTTTTGCACGTTATGCTGATGGTCTTCCATTGGGTCTTAAAGTTTTGGGTCGTTTTCTATTTGGCAAGACAATAAGTCAAAGGAAAAGTGAATTACAAAAACTAGAACGAGAATCTAACCAAGAAATCCAGAGCTTGCTGAAGAGAAGTTATGATGAATTAGATCGCACACAAAAGAAGATATTCCTTGATGTTGCTTGTTTCTTTAATGGAGAGGATAAAGATCGTGTTACAAGAATCCTAGATGCTTGCAACTTCTATGCAGAGAGTGGAATGAATGTCCTCAATGATAAATGCCTTATAACTATCTTTGACAGCATGATATCGATGCATGATTTACTACGACAAATGGGACAAGAAATTGTTTGACAAGAATGTCCTAAAGACCCTGAAAAATGGAGCAGATTATGCTATCCTGAGGTTGTAAATTGGGTATTGACCAGAAAATTGGTAAGGACAAAATGCAAATGAAACTAATTTCATACTTTCCTAAGCTTCAACGATATCATTCTTTTATAACTTCTATACCTTGTTTGAATTTAATCTATTTTTCTTTTCATCTTCTACTCTTGTTTGTTAGGGAACAGAGGTAATAGAAGGCATACTCTTTGACGTGCCTATACCGAAGCGGGTACATATTACTACTAAATCTTTTGAGATGATGAAGAAACTTAGGTTGCTCAAAATCTATTGGGCTCATGAATCCGCTTCTATGGGGGAGGATAACAAAGTGAAATTGCCCATAGACTTTGAATTCCCTTCTTATGAGCTAAGATATCTCTACAGGCATGGATATCCTTTGGAGTCTTTGCCTCCAAATTTTGATGCTGAGGACATCATTGAACTTGACCTGTCTTACAGCAGCTTAAAACAACTTTGGGATAGCGACTTTGATTGCTTATATATTCATGCTTCTGTCTATAGATAAATTTCTGAAGTTCATGATGGATGTTGTATTGAACTATTTTTTTCTTCTTTTTTGTTCTTTGCTACAGCTTCTTGAAAAGTTAAATACTGTTAGAGCTAGTTTCTCCCAACATCTCATGGAACTTCCAGACTTGTCAGTTAGTTCTCCAAACTTGGAAAAACTAATTCTTGATGGTTGTTCAAGTTTGGTTGAGGTTCACCCATCTGTTGGAAGGCAGAATAAAATTACTGTATTGAATCTAAAAAATTGCAAAAAGATTAGCAGTTTTCCGAGCATGGTTGAAATGAAAGCGCTTGAAATTCTTAATCTCTCTGGCTGCTCAGAGCTCAAGAAGTTTCCAGATATTCAAGGTAATGTAGAACATTTATTGGAGCTTCATTTAGGTTCTACTACAATCGAGGAACTTCCGTCTTCAATTGGGGATATCACTAGACTTGTTCTATTGGATCTGAAAAGGTGCAAAAATCTTAAGAGTCTTCCTGTAAGTATTAGTAAGTTGGAATCCCTTGAGGGTCTCTTTATCTCTGGCTGTTCAAAACTCGAGAATTTTCCAGATATAATGGAGAATATGGAAAATTTAAAAGAGCTTCTCTTAGATGGAACATCCATAGAAGTGCTGCCCTCTTCAATTCAACGTCTAAAAGGCCTTGTTCTGTTGAATATGAGGAAATGCAAGAATCTTGTGAGTCTTCCAAACAGCATCTGTAATTTGAGATCACTTCAAACACTGATTGTCTCTGGTTGTTCATAACTACGTCAATTGCCGAAGAACATTGGGAGCCTGCAATGTCTAGTGCAGCTCCATGCTGATGGAACTTCTATAACACGACCGCCTGACTCAATTGTTCTTTTGAGAAATCTTCAAGTCTTGATCTGTCCTGGGTGTAAAATATTACCGTCTTCCTCATTGAGCTCACTCTTTTCATTCTGGTTGTTGCATAGAAACAGTTCAGATGGGATTGGTTTGCGCTTGCCTTCTGTACCATGTTTAAGCTCCTTCACAAATTTAAACCTAAGCAGTTGCAACCTGATGGAAGGAGCAATCCCTGATGATATTAGCTTCTTATACTCACTGAAAAAATTAGATCTTAGCAGAAACAATTTTCTATGCATACCTAACAACCTCAGTGAACTTACTAACCTAAGAGATCTTCGGTTGGGGCAATGCCATGATCTTACAGACATTCCAGAGCTTCCACCAAGTGTTCGAGATATTGACGCACATGACTGCACATCCCTTCTGTTAAGTTCAACCAATATAAGCATGTTGCAGTGGCTGCAATTCCTAGTCTATAATTGCTCGAAGCCGGTTGAGGACCAATTTAGTGGTGATAAGATGGGTGAATTAATGTCTTTTTCTGATTTTGGGCCCTCTCCAACTAATTTTGCTGTAGTGAACCAGAAATTTTTTGAAAATGTTGTGTTTAGCATGATTCTTCCTGGAAGTGAAATTCAGAAGTGGATTTGGAATCATAATATGGGTTCTTTAGTAAGAATAAAGCTACCTACAGATTGGTATGATGACAAATTCTTGGGGTTTGCAGTCGGCTCTGTTCTTCAACATCTCCCTGATAGAATTATATGCCATTTGAGTTCTGACACTCTTGATTATGGAGATTTGAGAGACTTTGGTCATGATATCCTTGGGGAAGGTAGCACTGTCAGTTCAGAACATGTTAGGTTGGGTTATCAACCTTGTGCTCAACTGAGGATGTTTGAAGTGAATGACCCCAGTGACTGGAGTCACATTGAGATTTCTTTTGAAGCAACCAGCAGAGTCAACTCAAGACCATCAACTTTGGTGAAAAAATGTGGCGTGCGTCTCATATTTCTTGAAATGATTTCCATCATCCAAACACTTTCTTCCAGTAAACTTGTGAGTAATACTCTCAAAAACCATATATCTACACATCGACCTTGGTTGTCAAGAGAGGCCAAATCTATTCGAAGCTACTTATTATTAATTTAGTTCTTTTTTGTTTTTGTATTGAGAAAGAATCAGCTTTCCACACTCTGGTCCTCTCGACCAGCGCCGGCCCTGCCTATAGGCAGGGTAGGCTGCTGCCTAGAGTGGGGCCCCACTTTATAGTGGGCTCCTTTTTGAAATAATAAAATATTATATATATTTATAATTTATAATTAATTAAATATAATAAAAATTTTGGTTGTTAATAGCTCTAAAAGACTTAATTCTTTAAATACAATTAAAATAAGCCCCACATAAATTCCACTCATTAAACGACGCCTTTGCAACTCCTTCAAATTGCCGACATTCTTCATGTAATGGTTTTTTTATTTTCATAAAAGTTAAAACACTCTTTCTAACATCCGAGTTTCTCTCCGTCTCAAAATATTAAAAAGGCTTCTTCAAAAATTAGAGTTCCTCCTTTTGCTCATAAAACAAAATGTGACAAAAATCTTCGCAGAATCATCATAGGTATGAAATAATTTATTATTTATTTTTTAACGTATTTTTATTTGATTATTTTATATTTTTATCAAATAATAATTTTGTTAGTTTTATATTTTTATTATAGCCTAATCAAGAAAGAAGACATGTTCGCTTGATCAAATTTATCAAGATTCTCTCATCGTTCTATCATTATTTGACAATTTAAAGTTTGATCTTGAATTGATATTGAATTGAGTTATTATGTCTACTAGAAAGTATTTGTCCTGGATATGAAAAAGAAAGCAGTTAAAAGAAAAATCAAGAGTTTTTATAATCTCAAGTGGGAGCTTATGACAAATTTCTTAAGAATACAAGCAATGTCATTTAAATATGATGGTAATGCTCAAGACAGCATATTAAATGCAGAGGAGAATTTAGTAAATGTTAAGATTTGGATGATTGTGAATACAAATTTTGAAGAATGTGGAAAATAGGGAATGAGCAAAGATGATAATTGGAGGAAAATATGAATGAACAACAAGATGATTTAGATACACATGTTGTTCCTTTGCCTTTTGCATTAATACATCCAGAAATTGGAAAATTATTGATCAAAATTTACAGGACATGTTGGTGAAAAGAGGTCCTTCTAAAGTAAAAGTGGATAATTTTCCTAAAGACTCGTAGTGGGAATAGGCATTTCTTCTTCTACACATTAATCTCAAGTATTTATCAAATGGTGAGAAGACTATCAAAAAATGGTTTTCTATTTACTCAATTTCATTGGATAAAGTATTTTGCTTTTTGTCGTAAGTTATTTAAGCAAGAGGAAAATACTTTTCAATTAGCTAATGAAGGAAACTAATGATTGAAAAATATCATTATAGCTCAAAAGTCATGAAACTAGTAATGAGCACATGTAATATGAGAAGATGGATTGAACTAGGAAAGGAGATTGGCAAAAGAATTTGACACCGATAAAGCATTACAAGACAAATCAACAAAGATAGAGAACATTGAGACAAGTTTTTGTGGAGTAATAGTTTCTCGTTGTTAGCTTTCTTTGCAAGAATAATTTGGCATTTCATGGAGTATCGAGAAATTTATGAAGAAAATAATGGAAATTTCTAGGTATAATTGAAATGATTGTTGAGTTTGATCCAATAATGAAAGAACACTTCCAATGGGATTCGTGAAAAGGAAATTCATTATCATTATCTTAGTCACAAAATTCAAAATGAATTTATACTTATAGCCGTGGCAGTGAAATAAAGACTGTGATTATAAAAGTTATAAGTTGAAATATTTTTCAGCTTATACTTGATTGCATACCGATATAAGTCACGGGCACAAATGTCTCACAATACGATGTGTGGATGTCTCTCGCAAGTCCAATAAGGTAGAAGAGTTCTTTTAGATTTCTCGAAAGGAGGATACCTCGTGACAAGGATTATTTGATGAATTAATAAATGCTTTAAGAACACTTGAAACTTGATCTTGGTGATTTAAGAGGTCAAGGTTATGATAACGGTTCCGATTATGAAAGAAAGCATAAAGGTGTACAAAAAAAGTATTAGAAGTAAATCCAAGAGCTTTCTGGTACACCATGTGGTTGTCATAGTCTTAATCTTGCACTTGTGATATGGCAAATTCTTGTCTAAAGGCTAAATCTTTTGAATTGTACAATGCATATATATATTGTTTTCATCTTCTACAAAAAGCGATGGAAAATTTTGCAAGATAATGTAAAAGGCTCGAATTCTTAAGCCGCTTATCATAGACACGCTTTGGGAAAGTCAAGCAATGTGTTAAGGCAATAAGATTTAAGCTCCAGTAAATTAAAGTTGCTTTAACTCACTTGGTGGAAACAAGTGATGATCCTAAGACATTCAGGGATGCTAAAAGTTTATTGTCAGATATCATGGATTTTGAATTTTATTCGTGGCAGACATATTCTTGCACAATATTTTATCTCTGTCATTAATAAGAGCGAGGCAAAATGTTGCAAAGTAAAGACATAGTTATCGATGCCGCTATTAGTCATTTGAAAGCACTTATTTCTTTCTTTGAGACTCATAGAGAAACTAGATTTGAATCGATAGCATTATCAAGTAGTTAAATCGCCGCTTCGGGAGGAAAATCGAAACTAAATTTTTGTGGAAAAGATATTATTTACGTAGTGCCAGCTTGATGAAAATGCTAGTGGAAGAGATTACACATTCAACTAAAAGAATCTATAGAGTTGATTATTTCTTATATATACCGATCAAGATATTTCTTCACTCAAGAGATTTGAACAATTTCAAAAATATGAAGATATTTTTTGGATTTTTATTTGATTTACACAAGCTACATATTGCAGATGATGATTGTTTGAAGTCTTAGCTGTGATAAGCTTGAAAAAATTTTGAGACATACATGGACTCGATATTGATGATGAGTTCTTTCTTCCGAGCTAAAGATTGTGAGTAAAATGCTTACCAAAGGAGACCAAAAGAAAGAATCAAGTGTTACTCATTTGAAAACGATTTGACTGCTTTCCAAATGTATGGATTGCTTGGTTGTAATACTATTGACTATACCAGCTTTACACAAGAAAGATTGTGAATGGATTGGCTATATTGTCTATTGAAAACATACGCTATAACAAATCGATTTTAATAGCTTAATTATTGATTTTTTATCTAAAATGTCTCGTAGAATAAACTTACAAGAAATTTTTATGTAATGTTGGTAATATATTTGTTCAATAAAATTTTATTTTTAACTTATATATATATATATATATATATATAATGTGGCCTTAAAAAATAGCCTAGGGCCCCTATAAAGTAAGGGTCGGCCCTGCTCTCGACCTAGTAGAAAACTGGAAGAACCGTCTGTGCCTTTGCTTGCATGCACTCGATTATCTTCACTAGCTCATCCATACACCACCTCAAATGAGCATATATGGTCCATTATATACTATTATAAAAATAAAATTTTGAACTAAATATATCTTTTCATAATTATACGCACTAAAATTTCAAAAAAAATTCTATATATATATATATATATATATATAAAAGGTGTTTGAGACGGTTTCTACAATCTCATTTATTTTTTCACAGGTTTTCACAATGGATTTTTATATGACAAAGTTTCAATTCTGAGTCATTATATCAAACCATGTTTATGAGTATGCTGCAAATATGAAATCTTAGGTATTCTATACATTTTTGGATTATCAAATATGTAGATTAATCTTTTTTTCTATTAACTTTTGATGATACGTCATCCTCTAAAGTTTTTATAGATTGTATTGTTAACTTAAATCAATAAATTTATCCATTTTCAAAACTAAAAAACTAAAAATGACATCTAATAAGACACCTATTAAATTTTCAAAAAAGAAAAAAAAAAGATATAAATGTAAGACACTTTTCGCAATTGCACAAAAGTCAAGATTATGGTTAAGGTTTTTTTTTTTTTTTTTTTTTTTGAAAAAACGTTTTCCACAATCCCATAAAATTCAATACTACTCAAAAACACTTTAAAAAAATTTCTTCCACTTTTTCCTTCTTATTTACGTTCAAATTTTTACTTTATCTGACCCTAGAAATTTGACGTGAGAGTAGGTGTAATCCTTCCATAGTAAAAACTCACCACATTCACCGTCAACTCTACTAAAAGATATTTCAGCCAACAATACTCAAGGTATATATGTTTTGTTAAACTTCACACTTTAACATATTTTTTGTTTATAATAATAAAAAATGTTTCTTCGAAAAACACATTTAGTATAAATACAATTTTTATTCAACTTCAATATTTTGAAGTGTTTTTTTCAAAATTGTATAAACTATCTTTAAAATATACCTTTAGTTTAATATTGAATATTATGAAATTGTAGAAATTATTTCTTCAAAAAATACTTTTAATATATTTTGTGAAATTAATGAAAATTTTGATAGTTGTATCAACAAAAGGCACTTTAAATTTAAATTTAATATTTGTAATTATATATTATCAACAAAAGGCACTTTAAATTTAATTTTAATATTTGTAATTATATATTATCAACAAAAGGCACTTTAAATTTAATTTTAATATTTGTAATTATATATTATCAACAAAAGGCACTTTAAATTTAATTTTAATATTTGTAATTATATATTATATATTTGAAAGTAAAAGGTATCTCTTGAAAAGACTTTAATTTGAAACCATTTACATCCTTAAAATTAAGGATTAATTACATTTGTCTCTTATTCGATTTTTTTCTATTTTGATGTAACAACTTTTTTTTAATTAAGTGCCTAAACTTTTAATTTTTGTTCAATTAAATGCTTTCATACTGGTCAAAACTTACTAGGATGCCAAGACCTATCATTCATTGTTATGGTGTCTCAACTTTATATGTTATAGAGGTGAAATAATTTCACATTATACAAAATAATGAAATTGTTTAAATGACCTTTAATGAAGTGAAAAGATAGGTGATAACCATTTAAGGGACAAATCCTCAAAAAAATTGCAAAACTAACTTTTTTTTTTTTTTTTTTATCCAAACACAAGTACAAAAAGATACACTTTCCAACAAAAATAAACTTGGGGATTTAGTTATAATACGGAGATGGGATAAAATGTTAGATTTAGTTATCATGTGAGAGGTTTTATCTTTTTACTTTTAGGAACATTTTTTTCCTATACGAGACATTTTTAATGTTAGTTTTATAAGAGGTTAGTTTTGTAAAAAACTTTTGATTGTGTCCCTTTTAAACCAATTTCTCAATAGATATAATTCATTGTTAAGGTTTCTACTATCTATTCACTACAATAAACAAGAAATTGATAAAAATGACTAGTATGAAATTGAGAGAAAAATAAATATTTTAATTATTTTAAAAATAATTTCAATATATGATGTTATATTTTTAATTATTCATATATAATTATCTTTTGCTTTCACATAATGCTTAGAAAATTAGAAAATAACATAAGATAATTAAAAGTTGTTTTTAAAAAATATATATATATATTATTTACTTTTTAAGAAAAATTTTATTTCAATATTAATTTTATAATAAATAAATTTAAAAATTTCTTTTATCCATGACAATTAGATAGTAAAAACCCTAATGGAAAAAGGATAATAGTGTCCTTAACCTAACTAAAGGTCATTTAAGTAATTTTATTATTTTATATGTTGTGGAATGCCATGAGGATCCCGTTTTTCTTAATTTGACATTGTAATAAGCTTTAATCTATTTGAAAGCATGAATAGGGGTAGGGAGCTCATTTGAGGTAGTTTTCGAGCCATATGAGAATGGTGCTTATTATCAAGGATGGTAATTTTATTTCTTGAGATCCGTTTTCTCGGACAAAATTTTAATCTACACATATCTCAAGAGATAAAATCACTATCTAACGGTGTAAAACTCGTTCTCATATGAGAACGAGCTTTTTATAGCTGAACCCAAAATTAAAAGTTTAAATATTTAATTGAACAAAAAATAGAAAAAATCAAAAAGTTGAGACACCATTATGTGATTAATTCTAAATTAATTGGATAAGTTTTGATAGGGTTTGAAAAATGGGCTCACAGGCCCACTCACCAAGCCCAAAGAAGTGGTGGCGCCAAATAAGAATACTCCAGCCCCTACATCGTACCCCAAAACGGCCCGCCCGCTTAGGTCCAAAGGACGATCTTGATGAATTAGAAGGTCCATATCCCGCAAGTCAACTGTATTTTGCTCCACACAAAAATGTAATAACCCCTAACAAGATATCATCCTCGCCGATCCAATCCAAATCTTATCAAGAAGTGGTTAAAATATCAACAGATCATCACCACTGGATCTCCCCAATAAGGAAGGAAGATTATCCCAAATAAACTGCTTTCTAAATCCATTACCAAATCCGATATTGATAAGAAAATCCCAACCAATGGGAATAAATCCTAGTTACAGTACAACTGGTCGAACATCTACTATAAATACATGGCCACTCCCACGGCAGGAAAGGTAATGCAAGACTTTAGACGCATACCCATATGCAACATACATTCGCCCCTCTGCGCCCTTTTCCCAGTTAAACCCGACTTAGGGTATCGGAGCGCTCACGTACACCCTCGCGACCTCTTATTCTTTGTTCTCGCAGGGAGGCCACGTCCGGAGCCCCGCATCGACGCTGCCGCATCCCGCCCTCAACCTGTGACGAGATCCGCACGCCGCATCCCAGCCTGACAAACAATCCGGTTCAAACAAATGACCCCCACACGCTCCAAATTCTATTTCCGGTTGATAAAAGGCATCATCACTGGCGCCTCGTCTTTAGGAACGCATAATTTTATATAAATATAACTGATTTCTCAGTTACTGATGGTATCAACCCGGAACGCAAGCAGGAGCAACGCCAATCCGCCAAGGATGCAGGATCCACCAGGCGACGCGGGATGCTGTACCTCAGGGACAAGAGAGAAGCAATGCAGCCAACACAAACGGCGGAAGCACTTCGCCTCACAATCAACGCCCGATAGAAGAGTTAGAAACAACTTTACTGCATGTGATACAAAGATCCACTGAAACACGACAGCCCAGGAGGGTCATGACATTCCCGCGGAGGAGCAACACTCGGGCCACGACAGTTGCTGGAAATTGTGTATAGGTCCGGCCGAGCTGGGGCACTGACCACAATTGGCCCTCACAAGAGAGGGAAACTGAGCAATGCTCCTGAGGACATGCTCTGAACGAAGAACTACATCACCTTCAGCCGTATAGAGAGCAATCAATGGAGCAAGAGGTTTAGGAGTCTTCGCCAAAGAACCCACCGCGTGAAGCGAGGTGGCTAAAGGACGCCTGCACACTATGTGGATTACCTTGAAGGCAAAGAAACTCGAATCACCTTCATCGCCGAAAGTACGCTACCCTTCCGGAACACGTTATTGCTGAAGATTCATGAATCAAAGATCCCGCGAATTCAATTCTAATACTTACAAAAATCAAATGGAACTGCATGGGTATCAGGACCCTATGCGATGCAGAGCTTTCGCTACCACGCTAAAGGGCCCAAATTTTTGGCCCGGTTTAATAGAATTCCACCTTCATCAATCATTTGTAGAACTAATATCCATTGCGTCTGCCTCCCACTTCATCGTGGCCAGACGCATGCAAAAACCGAAGCTACCATTCATGACCACAAGGTGGCTCGCAGGAAAGTCTAAAGTCCTACGTGAAAAGATTCAACGAGTCCCTAAAGATAGACATACCCGATGAAAATTCGCAATCACTCAGATTCATTGTCGGGTTAGGAGTACTAATAAGGATATGATGTTTTCCATCTCAAAGAACCTCAAGCAAGCATGGCTTCGAGGTGCTCAGTGCGTAGAAGATATAAACGGCGAAGAAGCCCTCATATCCAAGAAGGAGAGCTCCTCCACCCATAAAGAGAAGAGTGAAACAGAAAAACGACGAGGACGAAGCCCCAAAAGACAAAGCTACCAAGAAGGATCTCCGAAGAAAAATGAAGAACGATCCCCCTAAAAAGGCGCGGGCAACCTCGTGAGATCGTCCTGGTCCACCGCAGCCCGAGAGACGACGCACGTTATTCGCCCCGGGGCCACCCCGACACCAGGTCTGTGTCCTACATGAAGTAAGAAACGAATAGCCTGAGCACGGGCCAACCTAAATGAAATCTGATCCCACCACAAGGGATAACACAGTCATTGCGAGTTCCATAGGGACTATGGACATCGCGATCGGACAACTCGTGATACATTTGAAGAGAGAAATAGAGTACTTAATACGCGCGGATACCAAGGTTTCATATCTCCGTAGAGGGTCAGCCCAAAATCAAGCCTGTGAATCAAACTTTAAAACCAGCCCTAACCCAACAACCGCCGGGCCTCTAAGCAGACGACGACTCAAGAATAACAACCCTTGAGAAATCCGTGTGATCTCGCAAGTAGGATTCAGAAGAGGAGAGAGTCTAGTTTAGCTCTAAGGCCCATCTCAAGGCAGCATCAAGATAATGGAATAGGAAATACAAGCGAAATCCAAACTACCGTGGCTCGACACGTCCATCACATTCTCTGATTCAGATCTGAAGGGATGCCAACACCCCCATGACGACCCATTATAGTCGCGTAATTGTAGCCAACAAAAACAGCCATCGGGTTCTAGTTACAATGTGAGCTCACCGACATCATCTTCGCCCTGCTAAAATGGCATCGGGAGAGAAAAACTGAGCCCACAACACACATCCGGGCGGATTTTCGGGAAAAGGTGTTACCTTGGCTAAATCCAACCCGGGGTGCTCACCCCGGAGAGCCCTCTTGCCAGCGACAACAACAAAGAAGATCTCTATCAGACGCCGCACTGCTGCGGGCACAAAGCCACAGGAAGACCCTCACTCAACGCACTAAAAGCCATCCCCTCCGCATACCACATGATAATCAAGTTCCCAACCATACACCTGAGTAGTGGGGTTCGAGAGATCAACGGATAGCCGTGTGGAATGCTACATGCCTCCATGAAGCAAAAGAGCGGCCGACTACGTGAATACGACGAGCTCGACACGCAAGTGACGAGGTGCCCAATCTCGACCGCAGCCCTCTTAAGAACTAGAACCAAGACGCTGGATGACGACCCTAACATCTCGCCTATATCGGCTCCAAGCTAGCAGAAGACCTCAAAAGCCCTTTACCTCGGGCCGAGGCGCACGCAGACGCCTTCGCATGGAAGCAAAGACATTCTGAGGAATCGACCTGGCAAGAATAACCCATAGCCGAACACCAGCCCATCCTTCAAACTCGGGTCGTGCTAAAAGCGTAAGGGAGCTTCGCACTGCAGCGCAAAAGCCATCAACGAGGAGGCTCAAGTAGCTCCTTCCAAGCGAGCGATCAGTGGAGGGCGGAATATCTCGAAAGTGGTCGGGCAAACCGTGCTCGGCCAAGAAAGAAAACGGCAAGGGCTACTCAGATCAACTTCACCGACATAAACAAAGCATGCCCAAAGGACAGCTTCCCTTTGTCGAGGATCGACCTCATCGTGGACGCCACCACAGGCCATGAACTTCTCAGTTTTATGGATGCCTTTCCACCGCAACTGCATCAAGACGGACCTGCATCGACCAAGAAAAATACCCTGCTCGTCACAAAGACGTGGAACCTATTGTTATCGGTGATGCCGTCGACTCAAGAACACAGAGCCACCTACCGCAGGTCAGGGCAGGAACCGGATGTTCCGTACATTATAGGCGCAACTATGGAGGTATACATAGACGACATGTCGGTAACCACTACGTACCGACCTTCACATCACCCATCCTCTCTGCCGCTCCAAATCCCAAGGTTACAACATGAAGCCAAATCCGGCCACAAATTTCTACGTTGTCGCCAGGAAATTCCTTCGGCTCTATTGAACAACCTGGAATCGAGGGCAAACTGCAGATAAGATAAAGGCTATGGCCTACATGCGCCACCCTCCGTATAAAGCGAAGTACACACCGATGTGAGGATCAGTGTTTCTGCTTCCGCTCAGATCCAGTGGCAGCGATAGAATGCCACCTTCTTCCAAGTTCAAGAAAGCCTTTCAATGGGACACAAAGTGTGAAGAAGCATCTCTCACCAAAACATACCCCAGTTCCCCTCCATCCTAGTAAGTCCCTTACGCTTTATTCTCAATTTCCATACTCTACGTGTCGGATCTCTCTCAACCAGCGCTATCCCTGGGCCGGGAGATAAAGAGCTTAGTTCAAGACCTACAGATTATTGCACCTCGAGCCTAAGAGGAGCAAGAGGAGAGGTACCCAAGAATGGAAAAGTTAATTTTGCCTGGCAAATCAAAGAAATGGAGCCTCCGCCCATATTTCCGTAAAAAGCTCATACGATGGTTCCAACTAATACCCGATGAAACAAGTGTTGCATAAACCAAAGACCTCCGCAAGGCTGATGAAGTGGGCCATAGAGGCCGAGCGAGTCTGGAGATCGATACATGTGTCAAAAACTACAATAAAAGGCGGTGTCTCGCCGATTTCGCACGAGTTTATGTTAGCGTAACCCGCCAAAGATGCCCAAATAACGACTAACCTTCCATTTGAAACCTCCGCATGGAGCCTTCGAACTGCAAGTGAGCCGGAGCAGGTCTTATCTCAACTTCCCCGCAGGGAACAGACATACTGAGCACGCACTCCGACTGGGATTCCATACGCCCAACGAAGTTTCTAATACGGTGGCCATTACAAGAGGCCCCAACCTCGCCTCTTGAGCATTCATTAGAGGGGCTTTTCTCCATCACTAGAGGTCTACAATGACTCCCCACCGGGTGGTAAGGCAAATAAGATACCTTACGAGGCCAAAAGTTGAGATAGATGATCCTATACTCCCGAAAAGGCCTGCGAATTTTATCGAAAAATCTGCGGTCGGGCATGGTCAAGCATGTCCCCCGCAGCGAGAACCCGAGCCGACGCCGGGCAAAGCCAGCCACTACCACATGACCCCGCCAGGGTCGACACTCATCGAACACTCAAGTGGAACCCCTCAATCGATCTCTATGGCGGTGTGGTTGCCTGTGTCCGTCCAAAACCGACTGGATGGAGCCCATTTGGTAATATATTATAGACTTTAAGCCTACTAGACGACCAAAGAAGTTTCCCTCTCTCTTCACTAAATAAGGGCGAGGTCTGCCGTTTACTTCAATCACAAAGTGGAAGCCCCATGTTTATGACTTTTCACATCTTCTTCCCTAAATGCATCAGTGAGAAGGCACCGAGTACGTGCCGAGAGAAGGGCAACAGGCATATGCTGAATCACATCGGAGCTCGAAAGATTGCCAGGAAAGTCTCATAAGCAAGGGTACTACCGGCCTACAATACTCAAAGATGCAACCGACCTGGGCCAAGAAACGCAGACCGCTAGAGCACGCCAAGATCTCACGCCCTAACAACCCTTAAAGTCGAACGCCCCCGCCTTTTCAACAGTGGGGTTCGACATACCGGGGACCCTCGCCTATCGTAGGGTCACGTAAATTACAATCGCCGCAGCGGATTACTTCACTCAAGTGGGCGGAAGTCGAGCCTTAAATCACACCATGCGCCAGAAGATACGACTTTGTGTGGCGAGCCATCATATGTGTTTGTATCCCAAGAGCCCGTATCGTATTAACGGAAAATCAGTCACAACGCCTAAATTCGTAGATTGCATCGAGCCTCTAATTAAAAATTATTACTCATCTCCGCCGCACCCATAATCCAACTAGACAAATGGTCACTATTTAACCCTTGAAGTCGCCAAAGATCAAATTGGAAGACCTTAAAGGAAATTGGGTAGAATACCCCGAGGTATTACGCCTACAAAAAGATCTTAATAATGCCGTGTCGCAACCCGAAACCCCATTCGCTTTAGCCTTTGGCATCAAGCAGAGCCCTGAGGCTCGGGACAAAGTCTCCCCAGATCGAAGTTAGCATCAAGTGGAACACAATGACGAGCCCTTCGTCTAAACTTAGAACTCATAGATAGTGCGCCAGCAGTTCCAAAGCCGCACAGAGACTATCAAAGGAAGACTACGAGGTACTACAATCAAAAAGTCAAACCTAGAAGTTACATGCTCTGGGTGATTTAGTCTTAAAGAAACTCCTTCCCGAAGAAGGAAGAACCAGCGCATGGAAAACTGGCCCTAATCGTGTCCCATCATATCTCGAGTCGCTGCCGGCAATTATGAACTCCGCATTGTATAAGGAAAATCTTACAAGATACATGGAACGCAGTAGCATCTTAAGTGTTTACCGCAGTACGGCTTGTATTATTAAATAGAGCCTTATCGACCTTTTTATGTAACAAGTTGAGTCACTGGTTATTTAGTTAGACATCTCAAATGTCAGCTCGATATATAAAGACATGTAGAAATACATAATGAGAAAACTACAGCCACTTTATTCCAATCTGACATATCTTGCCATAATCAAAGATATCATCGATTACTAATCAAGATAAGCGGTTCCTTTAAAAAAAAAAAAAAAAAGAAAGGCAAAGGAGAAAGAGAGAATGAAAAGAAGGAGAAGGAAAGAAAAGAAGTGGAAAAGAGGAGAAGAAGAAAAGGGATGGAAGGAGTTTATGCAGAAGAAACAAAAAAGGGGAGAATGAGATGTGGAAAAAAAGATGAAAAAGAAGGAGAAGGAGAAAGGAGGAAGGAAGAGAAAGAAGGACAGTAAATGGAGAAGGCGACGCAAGAAATGCATCGGGCCTCTCGGGAAGGCAGATTCCTGCAAAGACAAAGCCAGTGGAATAACATGACTCCCATACGTGGGAGACTAGTGGAAAACACAACCCCACATGTAGAAGAACAAGAAGATCGAACCAAAATTCCGCATGATCCCCGCAAAGACGACTAGACTCCAACGATTCATCTCACCAAGATTCCGGTTACGCACCAGAGAAAGCAAAATATACAAAGTATAAGCCCCACAGCAACAAAGCCGCCATTTATAAGAAGGCCAAAGCACTCAAAAAGTCACCTGAACGTTCCAAATTCTCCATCAATCAGCATTAAAGACATTTGCACCTTTCCAAGAAAACCAGAAGTCAAATGGCCGCATGCAGCAGTTCAATCCAAACAGGTCGCGCAGCCAAGGAGCCAAGCAGCTCACTTTGACGAGCTCATCTTACTCGCATGTGCCACGTCAGAGTCGATCACCAGTTACATCGCCACTCACTGAACGCCACCGCGCCACGAGCCAAGGTACTTCACTTTGACGAAGTTCATTCATTTCCCGCACACACAGCTACGCTACCGGGAGTCATATCGCCTAGGGCTACATCACACTTACTGAACGCCACTGGCGCGCATAGCACTTAAGGAGCCAAGCAAATTTCACTTTGACGAAGTTCATCTACTCAGATGTGCCACGCCAGAGTCGACGCCAGTTACATCGCCACTTACCGAATGCCACCAAGGCCACCGCGCCACGAGCCAAGCAACTCACTTTGACGAGTTCATCTACTTACGTGCCACGCCGTCGGGGGAGTCGATCGCCTCAGTTACATCGCCACTCGACTGGAACGCCACCAAGGCCACCGCGCCACGAGCCAAGGTACCACTTTGACGAAGTTCATCTACTCGCACAGCCACGCCGCCTCTTAGGAGTCGACGCCAGCCACATCGCCACTCCTACCGAACGCCACTAAGGCCATGGGCGCCATGAGCCAAGCAAATTTCACTTCGACGAGTTCACCTACTTCTCGCATGCGCCACGCCGCCTCGTGAGTCGACGCCGGCTACATCGCCACTCGGCTGGAACACCACCAAGGCCACCGCGCCAAGAGCCAAGCAGCTCACTTTGACGAGTTCATCTTACTCCGCACAGCCACGCCGCTCGTGGAGTCGATCGCCTCAGCCACATCGCCACTCCCTACTGAACGCCACCAGGCCACGCCATGTTAAGCAACCACTTTGACGAGTCTGCCCATCTGGACGCATCACGCTACCCAAGGATTATCTCGGGCCCCAGTAATCCACCACGTGAGCCTAGTAACCCACTCCGACGAGCCCGCCCCAACCGCTCATATCGACGACTCCATATGGATCGGCCTCGCCTTAACCTGCTCGCATTGACGAGCTCTCCCTGGGAAAGCTCACATGGGCGAGCTCATTCAACCTGCTCGTGATTGACGCAGCTCTTCCTAGAAGTCCACATAGACGAGCACTGCCCAGCAGTTCGCAATTGACGAGTTCACATGGACAAGCCCCGCCCAATGGGGCCATACCGACGAGCTCTTTCCCAGTTAGCTTCATGGACGAAGCTCACTTAACTGCTCTCGGCGATTGACGAGCTCTTCCTAGAAGTCCATAGACGGAGCACCGCCTTAGCCGGCAATCGACGAAGTTCACGGACGGAAGCCCCAACGCCTTCACGCCGACGAGCTCTTCCTAAATACTCACACGGACGAGCTCGCCCCAACTCCGTTTCCGTATCGGGACGAGCCTCCTTCCTAGGAAGTCCATAGACGAGCACCGCCCAGCCAGCCAAGAATTGACAAGTTCACATGGACGAGTTCGCCCAATAAGTCAATGACGAAGCCTTTCCCAATACCACATTGCTGACGAAGCTCGCCCAACCTGTCGCACGACGAGCTCTTCCAGGTCCACACAGCATTTCCGCACCCGCCAAAGAATTCGCACTGGATCGAGTTCACATGGATTTGAAGCTTTGCTCCAATCTGCTCGCATTGACGAGCCTTCCTAGAAGTCCATAGACGAGCACTCGCCCGCCAGCCTCGCAATCGGGACGAGTTCACACGGATCTTAGCCCCGCCCAACAAGCTCACGCCGACGAGCTCTTCCCGCCAGCCTCACATGGACGAGCCCGCCCCAACTCGTCTCCGCATTGACGATCCTTCCTAGAAGTCCACATAGACGCAGCACCGCCCCGCCAGCCGCACTGACGAAGTTCATATGGACGATCCCCGCCCAACAAGCCGCGCCGACGAGCTCTTCCCAAGAAATATTACTGGACGAGCCTTCTACCTAACTGTCTCGCGAATTCGACGAGTTCATACGACGAGCCCCGCCCAACAAATCACATACCGACGAGCCTTCCCAACAACCACATGGACGAGCTCGTCGAATTGTTCGTGACGACGAGCTCTTCCTAGAAGTCCACATAGACGAGCACTGCCCAGCATTTCGCAATTGACGAGTTCACATGGACGAGCCTTATCCAGCTATTCGTATAGACGGAACCCAACAGTCTACATTAACGAGCTCTGCCAAAAATAGGTCATGCAACCTAAGGAATCAGCTCAACTCATGCAAATCAGCCGATGGAGATCAGTCGCCAAGTCGACAGCTCGCCTCTTACAAATTTAAAAATTCAGCCAAGACATGCAAAGATGTACCCCACGAAGCCTCAATGACTCGCCCCCGAAGAGCTAATTGCCTAACTCGACCTCAATCCGCTCGATAATTCATGAAGAAAAGCGAAAAATACTACAAAGGAGAACGCAGACAATAAAAATGAATATTTATTAAAGAAGAGCTGGCATATGTCTCGCCCCGTGCCCGATAAAAGGGAAGCAGTGTATATTAAAAGAAAGTCGATATCGCGTAAATGAGTGCATGTAAACCTAGGGCGCGGCCAGAGGAAATTGCATTTACGAAGAGGGAGAATGGGCTCAGCAGGAGTATCCGGCTCTCGAGAATAATTTGCGTAAAAGACTCCTCCGCCCCTCACTTGGGAGATCAAGTTGAAGTCCGTGCCCAGGGCAGACAACGGCCTCATCGGCGCGAGCCACCCGTAGGCCCATTGAGCACTCGCTGGTCCCCACCGCTAATAACATCATCCTCCGAAAGCAACCACATATTACCGGTGAAGATCCCCCGCGCAACTGGCGACACTCCTTTACACCGTGAGAGGTCTCACGACGAGGCCGCGGCCTAGCAAGACCCCGCCCTCGGAGGTCCCGCCATGAGCCACGGTTAGTCGCCCTACTTTATCACACAGATCGCTAATACGCACGCAGCCCTCTTGAGACTTCGCATCACTGGATGTGACGAGCCCCTCCCTTAATCGTCTAGCCTGGGCAATCGGGAGGACTGCAGCCCATCCCGGTCCCGACCAACCACCTACCGCAACTGAGCTCACCCCGACCTTTGAAGCCTGCCTCCAACTCGTCGCTAAGCTACCCGAACTCATCCTCTCTACTTTCCGCCCGGGCACGAGCCGACGCTGTATGCTTTAGATCAGATTTAAGTCTCTCCACCTCTTCAACATACGGCCGCGCCTGCTCTTGCGTACCCGCCCGCTCAGAAGAGCAGAGGCCGCCTCGCCTTATAAACCGGGCGATTTACATGCTTTTCGGGTTTAATTTGGCTTCCATCGGCCGACTCTTCAAATGAGTGACTATCCGCGCATCAAACATGAAGTCAACATCCAACACTAGGGTCAACCTCGAAAACGTATTAATTATCGATACAGGACTTACCGAGGCAACCCCTTGAAGGGATAGAGCCAGAACCTCATCAACGGGCAGCGCTTTCGACCTCCCAAGGTCAGAATCCCTAAGGACGGACTAGATCGCACCTGCCGCTGAGGCCCAAGATTGAAGAGCAAAGAGTCCTCATTCCTTCGCCTAAACTTTTGATTCCTGATTTCTTCTTCAACCCTTCCACCCTCTCGAGGAGGCGGCCTTAGCACTCTCCGAAGGTGGATTCCAGACGCACAGCATAACCGCCAACGGCCGACTCGCTCCATCCAAGAGGATTTTTGCCCCATGCCAGCTTAGAAGGGGGGTGGAGTCAGTGACCACAGAGCCCCTGGCCAAGTAGCGACCGCGCCCATCTCGTGTTCGAGCAAGAAAAGCTGGAGACGCCCCCACTTCTCGAACCTTGACCGAAACCGGCCTAGCCTTCTTAGTAGAGCTTCGCGATTTTCCGGTTTCGCACCGGCTTTCGAGACAAAGGCCCTAACCTGACCAAAATCTCTCTCCTAGTAGGAGTGGCTGCGGTAAGCCTAATGGGAGAGACTCCCCTGGTGGAAGGAGGCAAGGGCCTCGAAGCAGTAGAACGTGCAGACCTCAATTTCGACGGGCCAGGAATGTCCGATTTTATCAGCTCCGCATAAGGACGAGCAGGACATTCCGCCAACACCAGGGCTACGACATTATCTTCAGCACTAAGGTCAAGTCGAGCACCTGGGAAACATGAGAATAATGCAAAGTCAGAAATATTCAACAACCCTCACACGAGTTACATCAAAAACAGAGCAAACACTCACGAAGATTATCAGGGGTGGTCCAAGCCACGGACACCTGCAGTATCATCCTTGTCTCCAAGGATCAGGTTCCCGGGGCCATACCACTAACAAAGAAATAACCCCCTTCCTTACCGACCCATGGGAAGAAGGAAGATCGCTGATCACTGCAGGAGCCCAGTACGCCGGAGAATAGCCAAGCCCTAGTCTCCTTTGGGCTAAGAAGATAGAGGAGCATAGCTACACTAGGGACTCCAAGCCCCCTGTCCCTAAAAAAGGCCAATAGGCCCACCAAAATGCCCTAAACCATCGGGAGCCGAGTCAAAGGACAGCATTGAAATGTTGCAACCCCTTTCGCGGTGCAAAGTGGAAAACGAAGACCATTATCAAAGGCGACCTTAAAGAAACATACCCATCCTGTGCACCTGGCTACATAAAGGTCAGACGTCAAGGGTCCATACCCGACGCCTCAAGGGAGGCCTCCATAACGCTCAGCAAAGGTAACCCCATACGAAGGACCGACCTCTAGGGTCCTTACACACAAGATGTCGACGGCATATTTAAGGTAATCTGACCCCCCCAGGATATTTAATTAGGTTTATTTTCCCTTTATCCTTATCCAAGGGAAGAGGAGGGCGCCCAGTGAACGCTTTCGGGTTCAACCACGGCCGAACTACAATAAGCATCCCTAACTCCGCTGCAACCCGGCAACAATCAAGAGTCATTGCCAATACGCAGCTGTGCCAAGAGCGACCCGGACCCATAATAAGAGCAAACAAAAAAAAACAAAATCCAATCAATCTAACCCTACAACGCCCGTCGTACTCAATCGAAGAGAAACCAAAGAGGTAGAGACGCAGTGGTCCAGTGGAATAAGACTCCATCAAGCTATAAAATGCCGTAAAAGACTCCCCACACAAAAAGGGCCGATGCTGCAGAACTCCGAAAGCAACAGCACGAGATCGCTGCAAGAGGTCGGAGGACCGTAGAAGACAGACGTAGGAGGTCTCGAAGGAAGAAATCGAAGAAACTAGAAGAGGTAGGGGAAACAAGCGCGAAAACCCAAGAGTCATCATTATCACAAGACATATGACGGCGACTAAGCCTTAACTAACCCAACCTCAAACAGACACGTGGAAATTGCATCCGATGCAAGAAACGATACAGCCCTTGCCCACGTACACCGTACCCAAGGGCCGGGGTAAATCGGAGCAGGTTTGAAAACGTGGCTCGCAGCCCACTACCAAGCCCAGCAGCGGCGCCACCAAATACAATACCCAGCCCCCTGCATCACCCCAAAACGGCGTCTCGCCCGCTAGGTCCGCTGACGATCTGATGAATTAAGGTCCATATCCCAAGTCAAATTGTATTTCGCCCACACTGCAGGTGTGGCCATTAGAATAACCCCACAAGATATCATCCTCCGCCGATCCAACCAAATCTTTATCAAGAAGGGAGAAAATAATAACAGATCATCACTACCGATCTCCCAATAAGGAAGGAAGATTATCCCAAATAAACAGCTCTTTCTAAATCCATTACCAAATCCGATATTGATAAGAAAATCCCATCCAATGGGAACAAATCCTAGTTACAGTACAACTGGTCGAACATCTACTATAAATACATGGCTACCCTCCAATATGAAAGGTACGTACCTTAGACGCATACCCATATGCAAATCATATTTGCCCTCTGCGCCTCTTTCTCTCGTAAAGAAACTGACTTAGCACTGAGCTGCCATGTGCATGCCCCCTCGCCGAATTTCCTCTTCTTTTGTTCTTGCAGAGGAGGCACATCCAAGCCCGAAGATCAACAAAGGCCATGATCCCGGGCCTCAACCTGCACGATCTAGGACGCCGTATCCCAAATTTCACAAACAATCCGGTCCAGCCAAATGACTTCACACGCCCAAATTCCCACCCGGCTGAAAAAGGCATCATCAAGTTTAAAGTTTATTTTCTAATTTATTGTTATTGACTTCAATATTTTTTAGGGGAAATTAACAAGAATAATCCATAGTTTGGTCGGTCTTCTTTAATTAGTCTCACCTACTGATTAACTATAAATAATCTCGGGTTTAGGGGGTTCCGTATTGTATTGATCTCGAGACATCGATGAACGGCTAAGGAAGTTAAAATAATCCTACGTTGTCACGTGTCACAAACTGATTGGCTTCCATATATATTTAAAAAAAAAAAATCAATTTGAATCTCTCACTCTTCTCTCGCCACATGTCATTATCTAATTGGCCTCAAAAATTTTATTTCTATTTTTGTAAAAAATCATTTTTTTCCCCATCCACTATAAGAAATATGAGCTATAGTGGCATAGTTTTAACTTGTCAAACCCCATAATTTTATTTTCAATAAATACTCAATATATATGGAGATAAAAGATGGTTGAGCTTTAAGTAAATTTATATAATATACGATCGTAAGAGAAAACCTATTATAAACAAGATACATCCATTGATAAAACCTCGGAACATTAATTATACAAAAAGGTACTCCAATAATTGTGAAAACAACCCGTTCTTTCACACACTTTACACATTCCAAATCCCTTGGTTCTCTAAGGATAGCTCGTACTAACAAGTATACAAAAGTGATATATATTACATTGTTTCATCAAAAAATATGAATTTACAAAGGGTAAAGCCTCAAAATCTCAACACGAGTAAAAACTGCATCCAAACACCAATCCATGCAAAGCTCAATCACTAGTTCCAGTAAAAGTCCTCTTACTTGCATCTAAGGGTGGAGGAAAGATAGGGTGAGTTCACAACTCAGTAGAAAACTTTATAATCATTCTATTGTTTGCCTTTTTCTATATAGACTAAAACCCCTCAAATTAACATAGCTACGAGAGCCTTACAATTCTCTTGCATCCATGTTACTTTGGATAAATGTGTTTGATAAAATAATTTTCTCTTAATGTTCATGATTTAAATGTAAAAGGGTTCAGTCTATTACACTGCAAGTGCACAAGTCATACAAGTAGTAAATCTGAATGTAAGTCCAGGTATCATTCCCATAGAGATTGATAGCGAATTACAGATCAACTACCCCAACTACTAAAATTCCATACTATTTTGACTCAAAACTCATAATGAAGGTTTTATCTACACTACACAAATTAAAACTCCTGTATTATTGAATATGTTCAAACTAAACTAAAACAAAAGTAAACGAATGAAAATAAATTGTATACAAATGAATGGATTGAATCATTTTCCTGTGAGAAACGAAAACTATCAATGAAATACAATGGAACAGTCAATTCCAGCACTAAACCCATTGCTCTGTTCTATGTATGGATCTGATTTTTGTCCAAGATTTAATTGTTGGAATCGATCTCCATATTCGCCGATTGATATCCTCGCTTCTCTCAAGACAATATCAAACTAGCTACCAGATTCCAAACTCTCTTGCAAGATCCTAGCATTTTTCTTCTCAATACTTCATACCCATTTCCTCGCCGACAAAGTAGTAACTCGGTTTTTACCTTCCGTGACTTTCGCAAAGCTCTACTACTAATCGTGGCTCAACCTCCAGATCTGGGTTTATCCCTTTCCCTTGATTAGATCTAAGCTAACACGGTGATTGGAACTTACCTATAGATTAAGGTGAACTCTCTGATTATTTATATTGTTAAATACACCCCTCCAACTTCAATTATGAGCAAATAGGGGATTTATCAAAATGAACTTTCGTGAGCTCGCCATCACAATGGTAGTCTAACATACCTAGAAAAGAATGCTCTCAACTCTCAGGAATCTCCGTCTCTATGTCACGCAGAGGGCATCCTGGATATTAGAGTAAGATACACTCCCTCAACTGGTATTAGGTACTACTATTGGGAACTTATCCATTCAAAACGACACCGATTAAGTAAAAACCGAACCTAAATTAATTCTCCATAATTGTGCAGAAAGATCAGAACTAAATGTAAATCAAATCCAGCGTAGTCATGTTTCGATTACTACATTGCAAATTAAGAAATGGAGCAATCGATCACGACAACCATCGTAATTGCAATAAAATCGAGAAAAATGAATTTAGAAATTGCCTAGATTTCATAAATTTTCAGCAAGAATACTTAAGAAAAATAATATAACTAAAGATCCAAATTTCTACTGCCTTCTCGCACAAATCATAGATTCAAAACAAAAATAAAAAAATAAAATCTACTCTTAAATATACACCGAGTTCCTCTTCTTGGTCCCTTTCTCGGGTAATAAGACCTGAAAACTTGATCTTTACTTTCTGCGCCTATCTATTTATACTGGCAAAAGAATTCGGGGCCGAATCCCCAAAATGCTCCCGTGTGGAAATCCAAAGAAAAGCTCAAATATCAAGTCTTCCCATGTCGCTAATTCTCGTTGATGTCGCGACATGGACTCGTCTTGATTGCTCGTGGATCGCGACTTCTTTCTTTAAGTTGCAACCACTTTGTCTCTGGCAAATGCCTTGGACGCTGGTCGCGACATCGCTTGTGGTCGCCACCTCTTTGCTCATCATTCCTTTCAGTTGTTGATGTCGCGACCTCGCCATACGTCGCGACATCATTGTCTTCCTATTCTTCCACTCGAAGGCGACATTAGTTTTGTGTGTCATACCACTTTGTCGCTGTATGATGACTTCAATGCGGATGACTTTGGTTCCTTGGTCGCAATCGTGTTGGTGGTCTTCTTGCTTTCATATCTTTCAATTTTATGTCGCGATCTCATGGTGATGTCGCGACATCATTTGATTTTCATTTTCTTTCTTCTAGTTGCAACCTCAGTTCTACGTTGCAAACCACTTCCCTCCTTCTCACAGAGTTTGTGTCAGAATCTCAGTTACATGTCGCGATATCACTTCTTTCCTCGTCAGCTTTTCCGTCGCGACTAATGAGTGGTCGCGACATCATTTCTGATCCTTGACTTGTGAAAGGTCGCAGGTTCAGTTCCTGGTAAGTGCTTCTATTTGGCTACAGGTTGCGACCTCCTTCCAAACTCTATCTTTGGTTGCACCTTAAATCCTCCTGTTTGTATGTCGCGACTTCAGAGTGGTGTCGCGACCTAAAATGGAGCCTTTTATTTACAAACTGGTTGCAACCTCTTTCTTTTGCAAAAACCTTTCTGGTGGCTTCATAAACGGATCCTTGTCGCGACCTCAGAGTGGTGTCGCGACATCATTTCTTTTCAAATAAGGCCAAGGACATCAAGGTGATGCCGCGATGGCCTCCTTCCCTTGATTATTTCTAGTCTCGACCACGCTTTCTTTATCGCACCTCCTTCAAGTCACGACTTCACTTGTTCAAGTTTTCTACTTCTTCTTCGTGAGCCAACCATGATGTCGTGATTTGGAATTTGTTACAAATGAGCATCGATGAGTTCAAAACTCATTAGATTTTAATCCATTTTTCTGAGTTTATAATGAGAATAATGATGAATTGTTCATAAAACCGATAATTGAATAACAAAATTCCACTTTTCAGAAAAATACAAGATAAAATCAAATTTTAGCAAAATCATAAGAAATCACCGGCAAACAGTAATTGAAGTCAAAATCGAATTTAAGTCACGATAGAAGCGTAATTTCTGAAGAAATTCAAGTCATTTACATCAACAAATTCGGGGCTCAAGAAGAAAATCCAAAGAGTGAACAATGGGTCGTGACTGCTAAAGGAAGTTGAGACAAAAGAATGACTTGGTCAAGATTAAAAGAAGCAGGTCAAATGAAGACGTCCATGTCGAGACATCATTGCGATGTCGCGACACCCGTGCTGAGATAAATGATGCTCGTGATACCACCATGAGGTCGCGACAAGGAGTCGGCCTTCAGCTTCACAAGAACAAATTCCTTCAAGTAAGAAGTCGCGAACTAATTTTGAAAGAAGGACTTGATGTCGATCTCGATGCAATGAAGATTAAATACCAAGGCTCAATAAACTCCAAATCAGACGACCAAGAATTAATGAAGAAGTAGACATGATGTCGCGACACCACTTCGAGGTCGCGACAGAATTGAAGGCTTAGCAGTAGACATGGAGGTCGTGACACTGAATAGAAGCTGCGACAAAAGATTTTCAAAGAGACTGAACATAGAGGTCGCGACAGTTAGAACAGATAGAGACATCCAACACTGAATCAGAAGATGTCGCGACGTCCTTCAGTGGTCGCTGGCGCATTATGGTCGCGAAGCATCGCTTAGTGGTCGCTGGCGATCGCCATAAGGAAAGCAGCGTCGCGACGCTGCTTAGTGGTCGCAGCGAAAAGAAAACGGTTGGCGACGTATGATTAAAGTCGCGACATCAAAATAGCTCATAAGCATAACAGTGAAGTCGCGACGTATGATTGAAGTCGCGACATCAAAACAGCTCATAAGCAGAACAGTGAAGTCACGACGTATGATTGAAGTCGCGACCTCAAAAGAGATCACAATGCATAAAGGTGAAGTCGCGACGTATAATTGAAGTCACGACATCAAAACAACTCACATGCAGATAAGAGAAGTCGCGACAAGAAAGAGAGGTTGCTACATCAAGTCAAGGTCGCGACACACAAATGGAGCTATGATACGAACAAATAAATGGGCCATTATTTTGAAATCCACAACAGTGCATCAAAGTTAGGGCCCAACTTCCAAACCCTATAAATCACGCAGTCACATCGAAGGAAAGCAAATTCTTGGCCGCCGTAAAGAGAGTCCTGGTAGCCGAAGGCTCGTGTATTTTAATTTTCTGTTTCTTTTTCTTTATTTTGCTGTTATTTTAGATTAGATTAGAGTAGAGTAGATTGTTATTGCATTTGATTTTCTGGATCTGGATGTTAGTTGTTGAAGTTAAAGTCACGTGCATCAAGTATTTTCTTCAAATTATCACCGGTTCGTTGAAGTCCAAACAAATTTTGGAATTCGAACTTCCGGGCTTGACGATGAGTTCTTGATCAGTGGAGCCACCGTTAGTGTAATGTGAAGTACTTAGAAACCCAAATTGAATTTACTCACAGCTAGAATTTATCTTTCCCAGAAAAATTTATCAAAGCTCCACCGAACTTCCGCCTCGAATCGCTTGTCGGTTTTGTTTATTTTTGTATCCGATCCAAAACACGCTGTCCTATACCGTAATGGATCGTTTTTACGCTCGATTTCCAGGGGCCCTCTGAGTGACACAGAGAAGGCATTCCTGAGAGTATTGAATGATTTCTCAAGGGTATGCGAACCTAATATTGGGGATCTAATGAGCCTGTGAATTTTTGACCTGTATAAATCTCTTCCTCACTTTGAAACCCAGAATGAGTTGAATGACTTATCAATTAAAATGAGCAGAGAGTTCGCCTCGATTCGAACAGTAAGTTCAATCCTGTGTTAGCAAGGATCTAATCAAGGAAAGAATGAATCTGCTCCAATTTTGAGGATGAGAAACCAAGATAGTGTAAACCCATGCTTAGCCTATGTCTTAGGAGCCAAGGTTTATAGTAGTCCATGTTCTGTATGAAGTATTGAAAAGAAATTATCAAGGCAACTCAAATTAAAAAGTAGTTATCTAATCCTCCGTCTTCTCGAAAGAAACTGTGGAAGATTAGATGATGAAATGTGTCGCATGAGAAATCCACATGGCATTACTCATCTTCCTTGGACGGATTCTAAATCAAGTTCATGGCTAAAAGCTACAAAGTCAGTTCGCAGGAACTGATGTTTCCACAATAGCCGTATTTTCAATGCATCCCTAAAAACTAATCGACTACAAATATTTCTTTTTCTTTTTTTAGTTTAAGCATTAGTTCATTTTGTTCTTATTTTACATATTTTCATTCTTTCATTATTTTAAAGGTTGCATAGGAATTTATCAATTGCCTATCATAGTTCAAATAGTATAGAATCCCTGAGTAGTCGCAGAAGTTGATTTAGAATTCTCGAGATCTCTCGTGGATCGATATCCGGACTTAAATCCACTTTATTACTTGTTCGACCAGACACTTGCAAGTAATCATGATCAAAACTAAAAGGAAATTCATCTATTCTTAAGAAAACCGCTTTTAATCAGTAAAATTGCAAAGAAATATAACAAACAAGTTTCATGGCATTATTGCTGGGGATTAGATAATAATCCTTGGGTAATAACGTTATAAATTTGTGTTGATGTTTTGATCCATCACTCACACTTACATAGTGGGAGGAGTAGATTGTCAACAAGCATTCCTGTCGCGACTTAAATTTTCAAATATGACTCAATCACACGCTTCTTCCGGGATTTTTGCTAAGATTGAAGTTTCTCACAGATTTTCCCCGCAAAATGAAATTGAAGTTAATCATCCACTTTTTCTCGCAGAATTAAATCACATTTATCTCGTGAACATACTAGAAAATGGATTGAAAATCTAATGAGTTTTCGACTCATCAAATTCCCAAACTTAAAATTTTGTCACTTCCTCACAAAGAAAAGAAAGAATTGTCTGGTCTCTCAAACAAATATGCTTAGGAAAAATTTTTACAGACATTTTTCCCGATTCATACCACGCCTTTTCTCATTCCCACCTTCCGACCGGAATTGCGAGATACCAAAGATCATTTTAAATTTCAGTTTTGATTCAAGAATAAGACATGGTATACTTCTACTCAAATTTCTTGATGAAGTAATGTATTTAAATGGGCTTATCTTAACAAGTCTTGTTCTGTGTGTGTGTGCAGGTCTTCAATCCTTTTCATCTTCATGTTGAATTTAGTTAACTTCTGGGAGTTTTCTTAAACTGATTGTCAAAGTCCCATAGGCTTGTTTTTCATGTTGATCTCCACTAATGTAGGTAAATTCAACCTTCAAAATCAATGAGGTCCTTTCGTGCTTGTAATGCTGGGCTTCTAGGTAATCGGGTAGATAATGGAAAAATTTTAAGTTGTAAATCACCCAGCCTAATCTTTTCTCTCTATGTCATTGCCTTCAACTTTCACCCTTTTCTTCTTTCAGGATTTTGTCGATTCTCCTTACTCTTGGCCTGACCATCTTCATGTTGAATCTTTTAGGAATTCCCACTCTATATACTCTTATTCACAAAGCCAGCCTCTTTTTCGAACTTTGCTTTTGTTTTCTAGGATCGGGAATAGTGCAATGTTTTTGGTCTTCTTAGGCTTTCTATTACCTAGAGAACTTTGGGCTAGCACCTAGCGTCACTTGGCATTAGGGTACTAGGTGTTAAAACACCCTACAGCTTAATTGCTCAAGGGAAGAGCTACAAGACAAAACTTATTCCCTTTTTTCACTAACTTCTGCTTCTTTACTTCTTCACCTCCTTCATTGAAAAATTTGGAAATATTTTTCCCCTAAACTTGTTTCTTCCTTTATAGTAAACTTTTCCTAACCGGAAACTCGATAATTCGGGGCTCTTTGCCGCAGTTTATTGCAAGGAAGGGAATTCTAGGTTTTCAATAGTCACACAATAAATAAGGCTACTGGTCTAAATCAAGAAATTGAGAATACATATATTGAGGTAAGCTTAGAAAAGCTCAAACTCAAGCAAGGATGGCCTCTATCATTTCGCTATCGCTTTTCACTCCAAGATTTCGCCTCAATCAATAATCAAACAAGTTCTGTGGACTACGGACTCTCAATCCCGAATTTCCTGCATGATGTTCTTAATTCCTCTCAAAGTTTCATAAGTTTTGCTGACCAAAGTATTATTTCTTCAAGACTGTATTATTTGATCGTCACTTCAATAGTTTCATCCAAGTATTTTGTTCCATTAGTAAATAACCAATCTTCCACTTTTGCAAACTAAACCGAATTCTAAACAATGCAGCAATATTCCTAATTTCCAGTTTACTCATTCACGCCCTGATTCTTCCTGAAATTGTTGTTATTGGAAAAGAACATAATTATTTATTTGATTCATGCACAAAAAGGCATTTATTTATTTATCATGCTAAATAGAAAATGACACAAAAATAAAATTTCAGTCTACTCATAAACAATCAATTTGTAGGTCAACAAGAATTTTATTCAAATATCAAAACATTTCAATATTGTACAATCTGCTTCCCTTACAAATAAGATCGTGAATTCAAATTCAGAGAAAACTCTCATTTCTTGATCTAAAATCCTATATCTTCCTCCACATGGTAACTCGCTTCAAAATTGGTTCATCAGACTGCTCACTCCAAGAGGATTCATGTCAGGCAAACAAATTGAGTTTTCTCCTTTCTCCCTTTTTCTGGAGCTTCTCCACTAGATGGTCTCCGATTAATCTCTCTCAATTCCTTTCCCATCAACCATTTTTGATTACACAACGCTTTAAGTGGAATAAAGAATGGAATCAAGGTTTGTTCTCCGACTCCATTCATTCCATAAACTCGTGGTTCGCAACCTCGAGCTCTTTTTCTCTCATTCTTCCTTTTCTCCATTCTCTTTGTTTATTTTTCTTGTTTTCTCTCATCCTTAGTGATTTGCGCTTCTCTTGGAATTACAGCCATTTATTCTTTCTTTAAATTTTCATGAATGAATTGAATGAGATTTCTAATTCTGCTCCCTTGATATTTCCAACATAGGTTTTTGGGAATTTGGTGAGAATATTGATCGTTTTTTCGTTGTTAAATTCTCCGATTATTCCTCCTAAACTGAGCATACTAAACAAATCGCCAATCAAGACATTGATTGCTTACATTAATAAACTATTTATTTCAAAATTAATGAATGATGAACCGGGAAGGTTGAGATGAATGGGTATAATGGAATTTCAGCGTATAGATGTCGTTAATCACAGACAAATGATATGGGATCGCGACATTAAGCATTGAGCCTTTAAATTAATGATCTTCAATAATCTTGACTCTCTCACCTGAGTTCCAAATCGAGAGGTTTAAACCATCTTGTTGAATTTTGGACTACTCGGTCGTAACTTAGACTTTTTGCCAGATCCAAAATGTGGTCACTTATTGTGGACTTAAAAGGTAACATAAAATGTTCTTTCCCTTTCTTTATTTCGCGTGACCTCGCCATTGTTTTGACTTTTCCCACTTTTCATTTTTACATTCAAAGATTCGTTGCAACCTCGATTAATGTTGCGACCAAAACATAAACACTAAATTCATGCTAATTTCAATCTATTCAATTCCAATCAAAACAACTACAACTCAATTCATCTTCATCATGCAAAAATTTCAACAACTTCCACTATGCATCACATTCAAAATTTAAGCACCAAAACAAAATAAAAATTCCCCCAAAGTTTCAATCATGCTATATCAAAGATAAATTTTAAAATCAAATCAAGAAGAAAAAGATACTGCCCCTTTTTGGTCTCTTATGCCGATTGGAAGTTTGATTTGCTCTCCTTTTTGCACAATCTTCATTGTCCTATAAAACTAAAAAAAAAAATATTTACCTACTCTTCGATCAATAATGAATAAAATCACAATAAGCTATTAGAAATTTAAACACATAAATTGTAAAATAACACAAGAAAAATTTAAAACAAACTCGGTGACTGCCTCCACAAAGTCGCAGCCAATTTTTTAGTCTTTAGCTAGACTTCACGCCATTGTTCTGCCACTTTGTTCGTAACTAAGGGTTACTCTTCCACCGCTTCTCCGCCGTGAAATAGCTTTTAATCTCGACCATTAACCTTGAACTCTTCATGATTGTCGGGTTCTATGTCACGCCCAAACTGGTGATTAACATCAGAAATGGTTCACCATTTTGATTTCAAATTTTCTTGGAAAGAGTCTTACCTGAGTCAATAACAAGACCCGATCTCCCCGCCTTTGAACCCTCCTCAAAATTCGTTGATCATGCCATTTTTTTGTTTTATCCTTGTAGATTCTGGCACTATCATAGGCTTCATTCCTCAACTCTTCCAATTCATTTAACTAGAGTAGCCTATCTTCCTGAGCAGCTTTAAAATCAAAATTAAGTTTCTCGATGGCCCACATAAATTTTTATATTCTAGCTCAAGAGAAGTATGCCTTTCCAAAGACAGTTCCGGACAGACATTCCAATGGGAGTTTTAAAGGCAATTCTGTATTCCCAAAGTGCATCATCAAGCTTCAACGACCAATAATCTTTATCGAACCTGCGCCTTTCCAGAATTTCTTTATCTCCCTATCGGAAATTTCAAATTCGCTTCATTTGTTTTGAGTGGGATGATAAGCTGCCTATAAATGCTCGATAATTATATATGCTTTATGAGTTTAAGTCAACACCTTATTTGCAAAATGGCTCCCTCCATCAATTATAGTTTTGGGGTGTCCCAAATTCCATCGAATATTTCTTTATAAAAATCCCACAACCGTATTGGTATCATTCTTCGACAAGCTGCCCTCAACATTTTTGATAGAGAACCACAGAGTATGGTACTTCCAAATGAAAACCTGAAAAGGCCCCATAAAATCCATTCCCATACATCAAACAATCGCGACCACACTTAGATACCTCTCATAGGGCATCTCATGCCTTGCCGATATTTCCCATTCTTTTCTGCATTGATCACATAACTTTACCCATTCAAAACAAATTCTTAAAATAGTACAAGAAAACTCGATCGAGAATTTTGTGCTTGTTTATCTCCCACAAAATGTCCTCCATATGAGGATGTACTGACATTCTTGTAAAATCTGCTTTGTCACCTCTTCGTACACATCTCCTTATAATCATATCGCTTCTTTAAACACATTGGGTCATCCTGCATGTAGTAATCACTGTCAGCCCCTTAGCTTCTTTCTCTCGTTGGTAGTCACCCCGTGACATAATCCCACAAGTCAAGAAGTTCACAAAGACAAGATACCATCATGATTTTCGAGGACAACTTGAATAACTGCTCATCTGGAAAATTTTCTGCTATTTCTCTTTCTTCCTCTTGTACAGTGGGTTTCTCTATTCTTGACAAGTGATTAGCTATCACATTGTCACTACCTTTCTTGTCTTTTATTTCTAAATCAAATTCCTACAATAATAATACCCACCTGATCAATCTTGGCTTTGCTTCTTTGTCACATACTTCTAATCGATGCATGATCGTGTATAACAACATGGGACTCCCAAAAATGTATGGCCTTCTGCAATTTCTCACATGCAAACACTATCGCCGCAGATCTCCTTTCTTCAAGATAGAGCAATTTTTTAGCTTCATTAAAGGTTTTGATAGTATAGTAGATGGCCTTGAACACTTTTTTTCATCTTTTTTTAACCCAATACAGCCTATTGCAAAATCACCGGCATCACACATGATTTCCCAAATTCCTTCCAATCAACACACATGATGTATTTCAACTAGTCTGGATTTGATTTCCTCAAAAGCTTTCTGGCAGGATTCATCAAAATAGAACTTAGTATCTTTTCCAAAGAATCTCGCATAGTGGTCTAGCAATTTTGAGAAATCTCCTCGTTAAATCTTCTATAAAATCCAAAGATGTCCCTAAGAAAACTTGTAAATCTCTTTGATCGAGTGGGTGGTATTAGATTTCTATGAATTAAACTTTGTTTGACCACCTCAAGCCTCGGGCCGTATAAATCGCAGCCTCCACAGACAATTCTTCAGAATTATAAAATGGCATTTCTTCCAATTCGAGCTAGATTCTGTTCACTTTTGGGCACTGTCTGTGTTATGTGGTGCATTTGTTCAAAAATCGTATCCATATTAATCAAAATCATCCAAGGAAGATCTCTCGATAGGCGTTTAGTGAGTGTAAGTATAAAATTATGCAAAAATATAAAAGAGCGCTCATTATGCGCAAGTACGCTTGTCAAGTAACAAAGTGTACCTACTAATATCGATCCACAGGAAAATGGGGATGCTAAGTACCAATATTATAATACTTTCTAACATTCAAACCATTAACAGATAGGAAACATAATTTAAACTAAACTAATGAAATTTAATCTGAATTCTAATAAGTTCCAACTGTCTTAAACTACAGAGATTATAAATTCCTAGGGTATTTGCACAAACTGGGACAATCCTCTTAGATCTAATAAAATCACCATTGTTTCATGAAATGCTTTCCAAGGCAATTCTTGTCTAATTAATTATAGTTTCCTCTCAGGTTTAATAATCTACTGATCCAACACTAGGTCTTTGCTTCTCAACTCAACCTCACATTAGAGATGCCTTTAAGATCCAAAGTCCCACTTCCATCACCATAATTTCTACACTAACAAGTTAATTAGGTTGATTCATCTATGTCTAGTTCTTACTCCCTCTCTTCGATCTTTGCAGAACCACTCACCACATTGAGATTAGAATTTAATCAACATGTAAATAGAACCAAGTATGAATCAATAGAGGTGCATCTACAAGAAACAATAGAAACGAACATTAACAAATAGATAAACTCATGTTCAATACACAAACCAAAAACCCTAGATCTATGAATTTAAAGCATGATAGAGGTTTGATACATCATAAACTTTCTAGGATAAAACATGTATAAAAGAGGTACTGTTGTTCATAATGATCAAATGATGGTGAGTCCTTTTACTTTTTCCACAAATCTCATGATCTTCCCCAAATCTTCAAAAACAGCTCCCAACCTCCTCCTTGTCCCCGCAGACAAAGTCCCCTTTTCCGGCCCCAGCCCCCCCCTCTCTCTCTTTCGGGTTTGAGCTTTAAAAAACCCCCCATTATGGGCTCAAATGGGCTAAAAATCCAATTCAAAACTGACCTAACGTCGCGACGTCGGATGTTTCAACGTCGACAAGTTGGTTCTCAACGTCGCGACGTTGCTGCGCCCCCTGTTACCCAACTAAGGCCATAACTTCGTCAAGTACGAACTCCGATTTGGGTGTTTTGCAACGCTAAGCTCTCAAGTGTAGAATCTATCCATATATGATTTGATGAAATATATCACATTATTTATGAAAACAAATATTATGTAGCCTTCCCGTTGAAAAGGTAATGTTTGCTGATTTTCTTCAAGTTTTGGAACTTGCATAACTTTTGTTCCAACTCCAATTTTGGTGTTCTTGGTATCCCTAGGTTCTTGAAGTGTAGAATCCATATATATGGATTGATGCAATAGGAGCTCATATGATGTCTGAAAATGTCAAAATTTAAATAGTTCTCCTGCTGCTTTCTTTTGTAGCAGTTTTCAACTAATTTGCACATCTTGTTCAATGACAATCTGATCATAGGAGTGAACTTTAGAGCATTAGGCAATTTATTTAACATAAAAACACTAGAAAACTAACTAAGATAGGATAAAACATTTAAGCATACCCAACACACCTAAATTCAAATTCTTGCTTATCCTGCTGACCAACTCAAAACAAAAAAACAAAATTGAAATGACATGAACTAAAAATAATGAGATGAGTATGATAACATGATTCCAAATGGAAGAATCAATATGAACACAATTTATCAATATTAGCCTTTTCAACCCAAATTTAGGATCCTTAAACTTTTAAACTCTCTAAGGAATATGGCAAAGCAAAGCATGGTGAGCAAATCAACCCCCCAAAGTCCGTGCAAAGGACCTTCTCAAGGAAACTGCTGAGGTGATAGTATGATCTTCGTTGTATAAAGGTCCTAGCACCTCAAACTTAAGCTCAACTCACCTATTTGGAAGAGGCTAACTAAACAAAGGATAACGTATCTCTTTTAGTCATACCAAAATATCTAAAAATTTCCTAAATACTTAAAAGAAGGAGAACTAGTGCCAAGAAGTTTTAGATGAGTGTTCCTATAGCTGATCCATCGTGACTCCCACCTTCGGGGCCAGTTACACCTGCATATTAAATTCCCTTCAAACTTCACTCGAACACTCAACCAAACTTCCAAAGGGGCCCTAGGTCATGGGAAGGATCCATCTTCTGGTCCCATGGTATGTAAATGGGCGCGAAGTCAATGACTCCCTATCATTAGCTTAGGCATTAGGCTTTGAAAGGCCCTCGATCACGCCAGGATTCGATCGGGATGATCCACTCTATTCTAATTCAAGCCTATTTTTGAATTTTTTTTTTCTTTTTTTTTTCTTTTTCACTTTTCTATTGTTTTTATTTTTTTTTAAGTCAGCTCAGCGGCAACTTTGATTAGTTAGGTGTCCCATCATTTGCGGCTGGGATCCCCAAGGTTGCTAAATTCAAGGCAGCGGTCCTGACCAGCAAGGCGAGACTGGGCGTGAGACTGAGAAATAGCTTCTAGCACAATGGAGGTGACTAAGCTAAGTAACCCATACCAAGAAAGTACACAATTCCAGATCATTTAAAAACCTAAGGGTCCTATTCCTCTTACACTTGGCATTTTGAATAGTTGTGTTCAAAGACTCTACTAGGCCAACAAGTGCATCAAACTCACCTAAGAGACACAAAAATAAATAAAAGCAAAGAATGAAAACATGCAACTAACAACCAAAATGCTATTAAAACATGTAAGGAGATACAAAAGTCAGATTTTGAATTTTTTTTTTTAATGATTTCTTGAATTCACCCCCAAAGAAATGAACATTGTCCTCTAATGTGAAACAAAAGCAAGAATGGATAATGAGTACTCCCGAGGCTGATCAAGTTCCGAAGGCTCCAATGAATATGGCTCGTCGAGGCAAAGAGGTTCAGAGGGGTTAGACTTAAGTCCAAATGAAAGGGATGCTTGAATATGGTTTCTTCTTTGGCTCTTTAAGTCATTTCATTATTTAACTTCAAACTTTCAACCTTTAGCTTCCAAAACCATATTTGAATCCCCAAAAACCTCGAAAATTAAAAACTAAAATACAAAACAAAAATCAAGCACGAAAATTTATTAAAAACTCAAAACTATCTCACAAATAGAAAAGAAGAAAAGATTTTAAGCTCGGGTCGCTTCCCATGAGTCATTCTCCGTTTTTTGCAGTCCAGATTTAGACTCTACCAACTACTAAAGGATGGGTTGGTGTTTCTTACTCCATCTTCTTCTCTAAGAGGCGTATAGTCATGCTCAATCAAAGACCCCGAGTACATAGTCTTCCACAATTCTTATTATTTTTTGATTTTCTATTTTTTTTTTAATTTTTTTGTTTACAATGGTTCCTCTCATAATCATTTGCTGAAGTGAATGTGTACTCATCCACCTCGCAGAATTTAGACTCGTCTTCATTTTTCACCCTTCATGCATCTCACCCCATAGTCATCTCCTAAAAGTCTCTACAACCTCCTCTTTATCTTTTCATATGACTTCTGAGAAATTGACCTTTTTCCCTCCTTTTCAACTAAGTCTTTCAAGTTTCGCATCATCATCCTCCACTTCAAGCTTCTCAAGTTCTTCATTACCTCAAGGATTTCTTCAACAGAACAATTTTCTTCTTCTCAGATTCACCTCATGAGTATTATAATCTCTCATGTCATCTTCCAGTGACATTGTAGCTAGCATTCCTCTCTTTTCATTCATATATTTTGCCACTTGCTCTTCGTATACTCATACTCTCCTCTTTAGGGTCGTTTTTCAAATGTAAGTTGAGTACCGTAAGTGGCCACTGGAGAGCCATCTCTTCTTTTCAAGCTATCGAATGGTGTATGCTGAATTTGAACATTAAATTTTTGTCAATCTACAACTGAACTTGAGATGTCACACATTCAAAGATGAACTCTTTCATTTCAATTAATGCTGCCTCTAACTTTGTCATTCTCTCATGTGGAGGTCGGGATCACCTACTTGGATAAAAACCGAGGCAACCCCAATTTCGAGCAGCTTCTCCATTTCATCCATTGATCTTGAAAAATTTAGGTCGTGCTATGGTAAATGCAGTTCTTGAGTTCTTCTTAATTCATCCATAGCTTCTTCAGCTTGATCTGACTCGTGGGAGATTAAAGAGTGTTATAGCTTGTATTCCATGTAGTGTGTTCGCGAGCTCCATCCAATTGGCGATTGCTCAAGTACGGGTACCCATATCGAGCATAATCCATTGATGCATATGGTTGCCAGCACTTGACTCTCGCAATTGAGTTGTCACTCTTCTTGATGCTCATCGCCCAATCATTTGATTTGTCGCTTCAAGGTGAGCCAAATGTACTGTCAACTCGATGATAGGATTCATTGCATTTTGAAACCCGAATGAAAAGAAAACAAAGTATCAAAACTCAAAAACCACACAAATATAAACATAAAAATGTTTGAAGTATTAAAGAAGCACTTAGCATTGATATTAGCATAAACACCAATTTTCCTTAACGGCGCCAAAACTTGATAGGCGTTTAGTGAGTGTGTATATATAAAATTATGCGTAAAAATATAAAAAGAGCGCCTATTATGCTAAGTATAATATTATTAAGTAATAAAGTACCTAAGTACTGATATCGATCCACAGTGAAAATTGATTGCTGGCACCAACATTATAATACTTCTAATATTCAAACTAATAATTGTGATAGTAAACATAATTTAAATCCAACGAATGGAAATTTCTAAATCTAACTAATGTAAGTCTAACTAACTAAAACCAAGAGATTGAAATCTTAGGCATTTGGTGCACCTGACAACTTCTCTTAGATCTGTCAAATCACTCATTGTTTCATGAAAAGCTTTCCAAGGCTAATTCTTGTCTAATTTAATTATAAGCTTCCTCTCGAGGCCGAATAACCTACCAACTAACACTAGGTCTTTTGCTTTTCAGCTCAACCCCAAGCATTAGAGATGCTTTAAGATCCAAAAAAGTCTCACACGCCTCCTAATTACCTATAATTTCTACACTACTGTGCCAATTAGGGTTGATTCATCTATGTCTAGTTCTTTACTCCTTCTCATCTGCAAAGAATCACCACCACATTGAGATTAGCCGTAAATCATATAAAATAGAACCACATGAACTATTAGAGGTATTCACAAGAAACAATAGAAACGGAACATTAACAAATGATATAAAACTCATGTTCAATACACAACCAAAACCCTAGATCTGAATTAAAGCATGATAGAGGTTTGATACATCATAACCAGATGTTGATGAAAAGGAGTAAAGAAGAAACTGAGGTTGATCAATGATGTGAGCCTCCTGGATTTTTCCACAAATCTCATGATCTTCTCTCCCAAATCTTCAAAAAAACAGCCCAACCTCCTCTCGGTCCCAAAGTGTGACACAAAGTCCCCTTTTCCGAGCCCTAGCGCCCTCTTTCTGGTTTGAGCTTTAAAACCTCCACATGGCTCAAATACAAAATCCACTCCAAACCACCTCCCGAACGTCATGCGCGCAGCACCGCGACGCCGTAGGCAGTGAGTAGATGCTGCCATGAACGCCGCGACGTTGGTTCTCAACGTCGCGACGTTGCTACAGTCCTCTGTTTTTGCTCCAACTTCGTAAGGCTATAACTTTATTGCACGAACTACTGTAAGTTCTTGTACCGTTGGAAAGCTCTTGAAGTGTAGAATCTATCCATATATACCTATGAAATATGAGCTCATATTATTTATGAAAACGTCAAAATACAGTAGCCTCTCCTGCCAGCGTGCCAATGTTTGCTGATTTTCTTCAAGTTTTGGAACTTGCATAACTTCTTTGTTCCAACTCCACTGGTGTTCTTGGTATCCCTAGAAAGCTTGAAGTAGAATCCACATATATGGATTGATGCAATAGTATTCACATGATGTCTGAAAATAAAATTCAGTAGCCTCTCCTGTTGCTTTGTAGCAGTTTTTCCACCAATTTTGCACAATACAATTCCACTGTAAATGGATGACCTGATCATAGGAGTGAACTTTTAGAGCATTAGGGCACTTATTTAACATAAAAACACTAGAAAACTAACTAAGGCATAGGGATAAAATGAGTATTTAAGATACTCATCAATCTCCATAACTTCTTCTACTATATCAGAAAATATAGACATCATGCATCTTTGGAAGGTACCAGGAGCATTACACAAACCAAATGGCATTCTCCTAAAAGCAAAAGTACAAATGGGCATGTAAAAGTAGTTTTCTCCCGATTCCTTCATGCAATAGCAATTGGTTATATCCAGTATCCACTAAGAAACAAAAATGAGGGTGTCCTTCCAACCTTATCCATAAAGATCCGATCAATGAAAGGCAGGGGAAAATGATCCTTCTCGTTGCAAAGATTCAATTTTAGTCAATACACACCCTCCATCCCGTCACAGCTTTTGCAGGGAATCCTCGCTCATTCTCTTTCATTTCCTGATCACAAGAATCCAATTTTCTTAGAACTACATGCACCGGGCTTACCTAAGAACTATCTCGAGCAGGCAGGCAAATCCAGATTTAACCATTTCGTAACTTTCTTTTCTAACAACTTTTTTCATCATCGGTTCAACTCTTTATGCCACAGAAGTTTTTGCATTATCATCCAGCAATATTTTGTACAAGGCAATGAGGGGTCAGATACTCCTTCAGATCTTCTTAATTAATTCATACTGTTTCCTTGTATTTCATCATCGCGAACTGCTTCTTCAAATTTCCTGCCAATGCAACTGATATGATAACCCAGTTTTCTTTTCTGGTTCTAAAACTCATATTTCAAATGACTGCAATTCTTTCACTGTTAGCCCTTCCAAGATCGGGTTTCTTGCTCAAGTGAGTTTATTGCTTCGTCGCTTACTTTATCTTGACTGCTTTCATTATACTTCAAGATCAAGTTTCTGTTAAACAACTTCAAGGCGCATTTCACAATCAAGACTCTCAAGATCGAAAAATTCATCCTCCCATCGGGAGCAGAGTGTCAAGGATACGCATCAGAATTCAATTCAACATCGTAAGACTATTGTTTCCTACAGCCATACAAACTCCGTCTCTACATTAGAATGCTCTGCACTTCTATTAATATTAAAAATGCATTGCTTCATTTCCAACCTCTGAAAGGCCGGCCTCTCACCTTCTCGTACATCTATCAAGGCGCCTCCAGCTGCTAAGAAAGGTCTTCCTGTTAACAAAGGAATCTTGGGTGTCTTCCTCCATCTGCATGATAACAAAATCCATTGGTTATGAATTTCCCAACCTTGACAAGTACATCTTCAAGAATGCCTTCTGATTGTGCCATTGATCTATCAGCCATCTGCAGTGTAATTGTTGTTGGGTAAGTTCCCTCAAATTAAGTCTTTGCACTACTGATAGAGGCATCAAATTTATACTAGCTACTCCAATCACATAAAGCTGACCACATTTATGAACAGTGGGAATGGTGAAACCGCTGTGGTCTTCATCTTTGCTTACTTTTACTGAAGATAATGGCACTCCGCAGCATGCCAAGTCACTATTCCTCCCGCCCATCTTCCTTCTGCTTAGTATCTCCTTCCGTAAATTTTGTATAAAGGCATTTGACCCATTACCTCGCAATGGGAGTATTTATTTCTATCTTCTTGAAAATTTCCAAGAATTTAGAAAATCGTTTCTCTTTCGACTTCAAGCCCTCGGAAACGGCAATCGAAGGTGTATAAGCCGGTACTCTCCTTTTTCTCGGTCATTACCTTTCACCGTTCAACTGGCCGCTCTTCTCTCCTTCTTTTCGGCCGCCTTTTCTGCCTCATTTCTTTCCTTTCCGTCCTTCTATTGTCGCTTCAAATCCTTCCCAATTTTAGCTTGAATCGCCATGTAGTTCTCGGGGTTCTTCCTCTCGAGGCTTCAGGAATGTACCTTTGCCTAACAAGGCTGACCAGGCCAGCTTGCTCTACTCTGCAGGTTCCAAATTTTTCACGAGGCACCAGCATTCTTCTAAAATACTCGGTATCAAAGACTCGAAGCTTCCAAGCCGATAGTTTCGCTTCATGGAATCAATAAATTTCTCTTGTTGTCCTCTTATGAACTCCGCAGAACATTTGTTCTTCTTCAAATGTGGTTGAGTCCTCCTCTCGACCCCGATATTCATTTCCTCTGCTTTCACCTCTCGTGGCTGAGGATTCTGCCCATGCCTGGGCCTTGTAATGCCCCTCCAATTATACGAAATTTCTGTCTCAAAATGATCAGAAGGTAGTGTTAGGATTTGGCTTGAAATGATAACTTTCGCTCGTCACGCATTTAACCTCCTCGCACCATAAGAATCTTCTTCTGGTTGGCACCTCAAAGACTTCTTCCTCATAAGCTCTTCCACGCTCCTATTTCATGAGCAAGATCTTTCTCTGTCGGTTCATCCTAATATTATGGCATCCATCTACTTCCATGGTCACATATCTCGCTTAGCCCACATCCTTTTCTCTGTTATTTCCTCTTGAAAACTCAGATGGAGCTTTCATATTGCATTTTGCCAGTCTTTCTATCAGATCTCTCACTTCTTCAGCACTTTTACGTTTGAATGCTCCACAACATGAAGCATCGATAATGCCCTTAGATGTACTTAATAATATTTAAAGCATGACACACTATGTCCATCCTGGGGCTCTCAAATCTATACCATGCATTGGGCATCTCTTCAGCAACCTCTTGAATCTTTCCCCAAGTCACATAGGCTCATCTTCTCCTTGTTGAATATTATCTCCCTTCTTTCTCTCAAGCCGAGAGACGTGGGGAAAGAATCGCCCAAGTAAAGCCTTCTACCAACTTTTCCCAGGTATCAACCGAATTATATGGTAATGATTCATACCATGTGGCTGCAACTCTCAAAGAAAATGAAAGATATAACCATCACCGCCCATGCACCGCTCACCACCGCGATTTGCCATCTTGAGAAATCTTCCTGTGTGCTCAATGGGGTCTTCTGACGACTAAAAGAACCGATGTCACGAACTATCAGAATCAAGGTCGGCTTAGTTCAAAATTGTCAGCATCCACAGAGGTTGCTTGACTGCGTATCACTCTCCTCGAATAATAGCCTGCAAATCCTCCATTGTGTCAGAATGGGAGGCCTTCTCCAAGGTTGGCCCTCCTCGTTCCTCCGTCTGGTCATGTCTCTCGATCCGCCTATAATCAAGGCTTCTCGCTCTTGTCTTTCTTAAGCTCTGGCAGCCTTCCTAATTCAGTATCCGCTCGGAATAAGGTCGTAACTCGCTTCCTATGCATTAAAAGTTTCCTCGAAATCAAAACACACACTCGTATTAATAGACACAAACTAAACAAAATATTTTCAACATGGCTTGTTAAAGATTAGTGGCTGATGTAGCCACTGCTTGCAAAACTATTTTTGTTATTTTCTTAAAATGTCCAAATTAGTATTTCCTTCTTTTTCGTAATATTGATCTATTTATTTCAATCTTCAAGAATCTGCGCCATAAAAACTTGTCTTTTTTCTATAGACTAAAACCCTCAAATTAACATAGCACACAAGCCTTACAATTCTCACAGATCCATGTTACTTTGACAAATGTGTTTGATAAATAATTTTCTAATGTTCATGATTTAAAATGTAAAAGGGTTCCACTCTATTACATAATCGAGAAGTGCATTGTGCCATACAGAAAACTGAATGTAAGTCCAAGTATCATTCCCACAAAGATTAAGATAACAATTACATATCAACTACCCCAACTACTAAAATTCCATACTATTTGGACTCAAACTCATAATGAAGGTTTTATCTACACTATAATAAATTAAACTCCTATATTATTAAATATGTTCAAACTAAAACTAAAACAAAAGTAAACGAATGAAAATAAATTGTATACAAAAATGAATGGATCAATCATTTTCCTCGTTGTAAACTAAAACTATCAATAACATAATGGAACAAATAATTCCAGCACTAAACCCATTGCTCGTTCTATGTATGGATCTGATTTTGTCCAAGATTTCCTAATTGTTGAATTGACTTCCATATTCACTGATTGGATATCCTGTTTCTCTCAAGACAAGATCAAACCAACTAATTCACAGATTCCAAACTCTCGCAAGATCCGAGTATTTTTCTTTCTCAATACTTCATACCCATCTCTCATGATTAACTTTGTTTACCTTCTCAGATTTTCGCAAAGTTTCTACTACTTAATTGGTGACTCAACCTCCAGATATATGGGTTTATCCCTTTCCTTTATTGGGATCTAAGCTAAATACGGGATTGAACTTACCTACAGATTAAGGTGAACTCTCTGATTATTTATATTGTTAAATACACCCCTCCAACTTCAATTATGAGCGAATAGGGGATTTTTCAAAATGAACTTTCAGAGCTCGCAGTTCACAATAGCCGAACATACCCAAAAGAATATCTCAACCTGCACTCCTGCCCTGTCACGCAGAGGGCATCCCGATATCAGAGTAAGATACATTCCCAACCGGTATTAGGTACTACCATCAGGAACTTATCCATTCAAAACGACACCATTAAGTAAAACCGAACCTAAATTACCTCCTCCATAATTGTGCAGAAAGATCAGAACTAAATGTAAATCAAACTAAATGAGTCATGCCTGACATCAGACATTGCGAATTAAGAAAATGGAGCACCGATCACACACCACCGAATTGCAATAAAACCCAGAAATGAATTCCAAAAATTGCCTAGGATTTCATAAATTTTCAAAGAATACTTAAGAAAATAATAGAACCAAAGATCCAAACTCTACTGTCTCGCACGCCTGCAGATTCAAAAACAAAAATAAAAACAAAACTAATTTCAAATATACACTAGTTCCTCTTCTTCTCCTTTTCGTCAGTGAAGACGGGAAAACCACTTTACCTTCATGCCATCTATTTATACCGCAAAAAGAATCCGGGCCGAATCCCCAAATGCCAGGAAATCCAAAGAAAAAAGCTCCAAATTATTGCATCCCATGTCGCACCAAGTCATTACGTCGCCACATGGACTCCGTCTTGATCGCTCGTGACCGCCGCCACTTCTTTCTTAAGTTGCAACCGCTTGTCTTGCAAATGCCTTTGATCTGGTCACACGATCGCCAGGTCGCACCTCTTTGCTCATCATTCCTTCAAAGTGTTGATGCCGCTACCCGCTGCATGTCGCCACATCATCGTCTTCCTATTCTTCCAACTTCCAGTCATGACATCAGTTTTGAAGTTACACCACTTTGTCGTTTGTATGATGACTTCATGTGATGACTTTGGTTCCTTACGAATCAGGTTGGTGGTCTTCTTGCTTTCATATCTTCTAATTTTATGTCGCGACTTCATGGTGATGTCGTACATCATTTGCTTTTCATTTTCTCTTCCGCTGCAACCCCATTTCACGCGTAAACCAATTTCCTCCTTCTCACCTATCTTCCAGTCGCGACCTCGCTACATGTCGCTGATTATTAAATTCTTCGCCTGCCTTTTCTTCAGTCGCGAATTTTGCAAGGAGTGGTCGCTACATCATTTCGACCGAATCCTCGACTTGCAGGTCGCAGTTTAATCGGCAAGTGCTTCTATTTGGCTATGAAGGCACCCTTCCAACTCTATCTTTGGTTGCACCTTAATTACTTCTGTTATGTTGCGACTTCAGAGTGGTGTCGCGACCTAAAATGGAGCCTTTATTTACAACCGGTTGCAACTCTTTCTTTGCAAAACCTTCTCAAAATTTCCATAGACGCGATCCTTGTTGCGACTCGCAGGGTGTCACACATCACTTCAACGGTGTCACACATCAAGGTGATGTCGCGACATGAATTCCTTCCCCTTTAATTATTTCCTTTAGTCTCGACCACGCTTTCTTTGTCGCACCTCCTCTTCGCTGTCACGACTTCACTTGTTCAAGTTTTCTACTTCTTCTTCGCAGCCAACTGATGTCATGACTTGAATTTGTCAAGTACCGAAAGCATCTTATCGCGACTTAAATTGCAATGGTGGACTCCCAATTCCTACACGTCGCTTTCCGATTTTTGCTAAGATTTGAGTTTCACTAGATTTTCCCGCAAATGAATTTGAGGACCATTCACTTTTCTAATTAAACACATTTATCTCAGAATATTACCTTTTTAAAATGGATTAAAAATCTAATGAGTTTTTGGACTCATCATCTATGCACACCCTTAATGCTTCAATTAAACATATAACAATATGCATGATAAACATTTGTAACCACGAACAAAGTATGAAATGATATCAAATATGCATGCATGGTTGCAATGTCTTCCTCTTTTGCTCATCTCATTCATTCTCTTCCACGTGATCAAATAGCTTTTAACATTCTTCCATAAAGATAACAAGCATATCACCACGATATATTCAACAATGCTTCAATAAGAGATCAACCATAAAATAATGACTATTCTAGGACTATCACCCAAGGACTAGTCTTATCCTGCCTTTTGATCACAATCTTTATGGTAACCCACCCTTGTCTTTTTAGATCACAACCCATGGGCAGACCACCGCGGCTCTCAGATCGCCCTCAAGGGCAAGCCAACCTCTATACACTCTTATCTAGGTGTCTTCCTCATGTCGAGGATTTTCACCCAAGGGACCTATGATCCCAGGCATAGATAATATTATATCGAAGGCAACACCGTGCTTATCAACAATATCTTCCATCCCTATAACTTAATAATATTTGTCATCGTCAAATCATCCTTGATGCGTGAATTCAAATCCATAACCACGCTCCAATTACATTAAAACCATGATTCTCAACCAACAACCAGATTCAATACCTTGTTTCAAAACCAACCATACACAACAATATGAACATCGAGACAAAATAAAATGCTTCATAAATCCATATCAATTGTTAAGATTACAGTATATATTTAATGAAAATCATCAAAGATAAACAATAGAATGGTATAAAATTCCCTACCTTTCACCAAAGTCTCCTTTACAATTCTTCTACATAGACAACTCTTATTAATTACAAGGAACTGAAATAAAAGAATGTTGTAACTGCAGACATTCTTCCACTCTATTATCAATTTAATGTTGTTAGTTTAAACCCCAAATTTTCTAACTCACCACGCTCTTTCAAATCAAATTTAAGTTATGTATTAACTAATTTATTTTCCCCTAATCTCCATCTATTAGCAATTAAGAGTGTATCCAAACTTAATTCATCTCATATTTCTTTCAAATATTTTTCCAACTAAAGTAACCTGTTACAAGCAACAAAACCTTCTTTACAAAGAACTTAACTCAGATTACTTGCAAACCTACTTAACTTAAAATTCTAAATACATACAAACCTTATTAACTCTAAATAACTCAGTTGATAAACTAAAATTACCATTAACTTCCATCACCAACTCATTAGAAACCCAAACTAGCAAAAACCACTTTTTGTTCTTCTTTCTCATAGAAATATGCACTTTCTGTCTCTAAATTCTCTCTAAACTCTCTTTAAACTCCCAAATTTTATATAGAAAATGGCTAAGAATGAATACTAATATTAACCAAATCATTTTAAAGACCAAATCTACCATTAATGACTCCTTAGAAATCTAGAACAAACAAAAATTACCAACCTTTTGTTCTTCACGTGAAGCCCTAACTCTATTTCTCTAAACTTCCTTCCTCTAAGCCCTAATTCTGTGACGCCCCAAACCCGGGAGTCCCGTTGACAACTCGTCAAACCGCGGAATTCCTATGGATTTCATGTGACCCGATTCCACACTATTGTGTCCCATTTATCGGGATCCATATTTTCACAAAAAATCAAGCAAAGTCTCCTTTGTTCAAGGAGCTCTACCCAACATACAACTCAGAAATAAAGATGACCATAACTCCATCCAGTGGTCTCAAATAAGAAGTAGCAACACCACACAAGGTCCATCCGTCCATAGTCCTGCATTATACATCCTTTACCGAGACCCATTCATTCATTTAAATCTAAAATATGAAAATAAAACACTTAATTATAAATTCAGAACGGTCCGATCACTGCCCTCTTACACATAAGACATAAATTGACCATTCATATAATAGTCCAAAATAATTTAGTTTACACCTTTTATGAAACACTTTTTACAAAGGTAATATCAAGGTCACACATCTACCTCATAATCACTGGCCACTGGCGCTGCCTTTGCACACTCTCCTGTGCACCTGAGTGTCCCATAACTGGGTGAGCAATGCCTAGTAGAGAAATTCCCATAAGGGCCACTTCCCACCTAAATGCATGCAATGGCACACACACATCATACCACATTCCAAGAGAAATATGCCTTCATGGAATATTTCATGTCATGAATGATGAGGACTTCATGCCCATAACCTCGAGTCCCGACCGACTTCACACACGCAAATGCCAAGTGTGAAAACTTGTCATTTCAGGTTTCACCCAATGACCTTTCTTCAAACAAAATCTTTGTTTTTAAACTAAGACCTGAAAATCCTCCAATGTTATCTGATTTCATCAAATCTCGTGTGTTTATGAATTTGTGGGCCAATGATTTTTCTAAGCTTATACCGTAGGATGCCATGACCTTTTCAACATTTTTACGTGTTTCACCACCCAGATCATGCCTAACTATAAATGAATCGGGTCTTTCAACCTCGGGGATTCATCTTGTTTCTCGCTTCAATACATGAGGTATATATATATATATATATATATATATATATATATATATATATATATATATATATATATATATATATATATATATATATATATATATATACACATATATATTTTCATGTTATGCAACCTTGAGTCTCGATTTTGGACGTTGTCCCATTTTCGAGCTCACCACCCATTCACCAAGAATGGTGAATAACCATTACCATGCACACACACCCAACTCGACGCGATGTTACCATGCATATGAAATCCAAATATGCCATTTCATGCCATATTATGTTACATGCATCACGAGAGCTACATGCAACATTTCCAATTCATGGATAATTATATTTTCTACATATAATTTTCATTCACTATATATCTCATCTCAATACATCAAAAAAACATATATTAACATGATTTTCACACAAACAGTAGGATCTTAATTTTTTTTCCAGCAATACCCCATAAATATAGCTCACAAAATCAAATAACAATTCGGAAAAGTAGTCCCGGACCAGCTAAATAGCATGTTATTCATTTTTCCAGCAATAACACACAACAAAACCCGAAAGCCATCAATCCCAAGATCAAAACCAAGCTCCTCAAAGATACCAAGACTGTCCTAATACCCTGTTCATTCATCCCAAAATCTCGAGATTCAACAATCCCACGGCTAGTTCCGACCCTCCTAAAATTTCCAATATTTAGTCCCAAAATCTTAGGACTGAATCCCACGGCCAGTCATGGCCCTCCCAAATATTTCCAATATTCAGTCCCAAAATCTTGGGACTGAATCCCACGACCAGTTCCGACCCTAAAGAAAACCTATGCCATTAAATGGCCTTTAGACTAGAAATAACTCAAGTAGGAAAATTCTCACCTCTAGCTCACAAAACCCTCGATTTTATGACTCACGCTGTAGTTCGTTGCGTGGATCGACTTTAATTCCCTCGAACCATCGAAGCTGATCGCTTTCCTTAACGCCCTAAATCCTCTCTTTTCCTTTTTCCCCCTTTTTTCCTTTCTCTCCTCTATCCGATTTTCCTCTCATTTATTTTTTTTTTCTTTTTTTTTTCTCTTTTCTTTCTCCCCCTTTGATTCTCATCCCCCGAATTGATCAAATTGGGGAAACTCACCTCCCCCCTCCCACTTTCTCCTCCGTGCCATGTCAAGATTCTCCCATTTTCGATTTTTCCTTCTTTTTTCTCTATTTTCTTTGTTTGTTTGTTCCCATTCCCAAGTGAGATTCCCACCTTCCTTCCTCCCTGACTTTGACACATACTACCAACACGAGCCATTCATCTTAGTGCCATGTGTCACATGCTGTCACCCGACACGCTGGCCGTCAAAAGCGAAAATTTTGATCGCCTCTGGACCGACAAATCAATCCGGCAACTAGATTTCATGAGACGAATTCAACGGCGAAGTCCGTTTTGTCATCCAAGACTATAAAAAATTTTGTTTCCAACCGAAATTACCGTTTTACCCTTTTTAGAAAATTTTAATTTTTTTTCCCGGGTTTTACAAATTCTGTAGCCAAGAAATGGTTGGGATAGAGCACTGCCAGCCTTTAAATACCCCCTACTTAGTGAAAACATGAGCTGGCATGCTTAGAAGCTGCCACCTAACCACACTCTTAACCCTTTTGCTCATTAGTCCTTCTCTTGCTAGCTATTTGTGGTTTGAGATTGCCAACTAGTCGCTTTAGTTCTCTTAACTGTAATTATTTCCCAAAGTGCTAATTTCAAATGTTTAAGCCAACATTTAATTGTAACTAATCTTAATATAAGATTAATGCATAATAAAGCACAAGATGCCTTAACTCAATTTAAGCCTCTACTTAAACATATTTAGGTAAGATAAAATAGAAATGAAATATTATGATAGTCATATTTACTTATTTTGTTGGGGTAATCGGTATTGAGACTCCTCCTCTAGAAAAAACTTTCATCCTTGAAATTTAAAAAACAAACCTATCAAGAGTTCTAGATATTTCTTCCTCATATCTTATTCTAATTCTCAAGTAGCTTCTTCAACTCCATGATGATCCCATAATACTTTCACTAGAGGAATGGTCTTGTTCCGCAATACCCATTCTTTCATATCTAAAATTTCTTTTTTCTTTTCCTTGTACATTACATTCTCTTGCAATTTAAATCATGCCAATCTAGTACGTGTGAGGTATCAAGCTCATACTTTCGCAACATGGAAACATGGAACACTTCATGTATATCTGATAATTGCGGTGGTAAAGCTAATTGGTATGCAACCTCTCCAATCCTTTGAAGGATTTTAAAAGGACCAATCTTCCCCTTCTTACCAAACCGAAATACTCCTTTGCGAGGTGATACACGTAAAAACACATGATCCCCTATTTCAAATTCTAGAGGTTTTCTCTTATGATCAACATAGCTTTTCTGGGTTTACTTTGCCACAAAATTCTTCACTATTATGTAAAACAAAGAGTTTAAACCAACTCCACCTAATCAAACAAATAACCATCTCCATCCAACACATAGGTGACTTCAAGGGGCGCCTCTATAGAGTGCTTCATATGGTGCTATCCAATGCAGCCACTGGAAACACAGGCAAATCAATCAACTTTAAATGCCTCCACCCAGAATCTCTTTAAAATCCACTTTATATTTCAATACATCTTCAAAATCTGAATTAACTTCTCTTGATTGGACTACAGTTTGTGATAAACAAGTTGTGCTCAACTTTATTTCGATTCAAAGCTGTATGACCACAAAAATGTGACAAATTCAGGATCAGCCATCGTAAACATGTAGATGGTATCGCAGAATTACAAGAAAGACTAAACGACTTTAATACAGCTGCAGTTGAGTTTGTTAGTTCATCACTATCACCCGCACGCCATCCTTGTTTTGTTTACGTTCTGGCAATCCGACCACAAAGTCCATAATAATGATCCACCATCAGAATTATACAACGAATAACCCTGACCATTTTTTGATGTTCAAATTTCACTTGTTGACAGTTAAGTAATTTGGAGACAAATCAAGCTCATCCTCACTTCACTATATTGTATCACATCATAATTCAAACTCAAGATACTTATTCATCAGTGGAAAATTGATATACTTAATATCATTTCATCCCTATGTTTACTTTATATTTTAGTATTTTTATGTTAAGTGTCCTAATGCCCTAAATATTCATCTGTATGATTAGGTCAACCATTTGGTGGAATTGTGCGAAAAATGAGGGAAAATCAGCAAGTTCTCATATAGCCTGCAACAACATCTACTATGTTTTGATGTTTTCAGCTGCAATGTGATCCCAAATGGCTACAATATTTATATGGATGGATAGGTGACTTCCTAATATTTCTAAAGAGACCTTATTCACTCAATTTGGACTTCAAATGATCAAGTTATGACTCTTGGAAGTTTAAGGAAGAAGAGAAAAGAGATCAAAAGTGACCAGTTGAAGAATTTCATAAATTCATTCCTCATAATCATTTCTAAAATGTTCTTTCTGGCCATATATAGATTCAAAAATTCAAGAGCTTTCCAATGGTACCAATATTGTGAAATTTGGAGTTCGAACGAGATAGTTATGTTCATCGCGATGAAGGTAGAGTTCGTTGCGACAAACCAGAAAGGCCACATTGATGAAGATACAGGTTCGTCGCAATGAAGCGATGGGACCCAACAGAAAAAATAGTTCATAATTGACCTAATTCGAGAAGGTTTATAAAAGGGAGAGTAGAGAACAATGGAAAGAGGGGATTCGGAGGTCAGTTGAGGACAAAGGTCTGTACTTTAGGACCAGAGAGAATGCTTGGTGATTGTTCTTCAAGATTGGGAGAAGAACTAGGGATTTGGAGGAAGAAGATCGAAGACTCATCATCATTTTGACCACTAGAGTTTCTTCTTTCCTCTTTCTCATGTTTTATCCTAATTTTATGATGTACCAAACCTCTATTTGCTTTAAATTCGTAGTCTAGGGTTTTGGTTATATTTTGGACATGAAGCTTATATCTAAATGTTGATTTTCATATTTCTATTGTCTATCTATTGATTCATACTTGATTGTTATTTACATGTTGATTTCTTGGTAATCTTAATATGGTGAGTGGTTCCTTGCGAGATCTGAGAAGGGAGTAAGGAACTAGACATAGGTGAATCAAACCCACTCAGCCTGGTAGCGTAGAAATTACGGTTGATTAGGAGGCGTGTGAGATTCCCTCGGGGTCTTAAAGTATCTCCAATCGCCAAATAATGAAAGTGTGGAAAACCCAGGTGTTAGTGGGTAGATTATTTGACCTCAAGAGAGGCTTATAATTAAATTAGGCATGAGTCACCTTAGAGAGCTTTTTCAAGAGACAATAGGGGATGGAATTTTGGCTTAGATATAATAGGGATGTCTAAAATGCAATTAACACTACTCTAGGATCTTATCATCTCGTATCCTTAGCTGTACGCTCATTAGTTCGATTAAGCTTTCATTAGTTTAGTTAGTTTATTTTCTATTTCAATCCATCAATTTGAACGTTTGGATATTATAGAAGCATTCTAATTTTGGTACTTAGCATCCCCCATTTCCTTGTGGATCCATATCCGTACTTAGGTACACTTTATTACTTGACAAGCGTATACTTGCGTGAATAGGCGCTTATTACATATTTTATTGCACATTTTATATACAAATCACAAATACGCTTATCAAGTTTTTTGCGTCGTTGTTGGAGACTAACAAGTCTTTTGTGCTATGCCAAAAGGCCTATCATGTACTATGAACTGAGAATGATGGGCTTCCTTCATCACTTCCTCCTTCAGCTGTGCATCATTAGGCACATAAAGTCTATTTAGGAAATAAATTCCACTATTAGCATGTATACTCCACCCTTCTAATGCTTCACCTGTTATAATTTGAGAACGCATGCCTTCTAACTTTTCATCCTTCCTTTGAGCTTCAATAACTCTATGTAACATTGTTGGCTAAGCTACCAAAGTACAAAAGCATGCCTTAGAATAATCTACATCAAAACATGGATTGAACTCACTGATATAATCATACATTTTGTTTTTTCTTTTCAGATTATGAGTAATGGTGTTTACCATAGCATTGAGCATAGGGCAACCATGAACTCAGTGAAGGAGAGGCTCTCTGTTGCAACGTTTTTTAGATTCAACCTTAACTCATAATTAGGTCCTGCACCTAGCCTTATTAGCCCACAAAACCAAGAAATTTTTCAACGGTTACCCATTGATAAATATTACAATGACTTCTTTTCTTGGAGGCTAGATGGCAAGTTGTACCTCAAGTTCATGAAGATAGATGATAGGCATGAATGCATGTATGTAAAATAATACTCCTATGTGCGCAAGTGTATGTGTCGCCTCAAGTAATATAGAAAGTAAGTAAGAGTATCGTCCCACGAGGATTAGCTACTACTTACTGACTCTAATCTAGCTTATGGTCAATTTGGAGGATCGAAAAATCTAGAAAAGACTCAAATTAACTAAACTATTATGCAAGAATCCTAATTTAACAAAGACTTAGGAATAAAAACCCTAGGGTAGAGATTTCACCAATTCAAGCCTATGTGAACCTCCTAATCCAATCAATTAATGTCCATTTCATTATGTTGATGGTGATTTCACTAATGCATAATCAAATCTCTCTCAATAACTCACAATCTACCTTAGGAATTAGGTATTTTGCATCTCTACTCAACCCTAGATTGCCAAAGGTGCATTAAATCCTAGAAACCCCACTACCACACTTAATCTCACTTATATCTCTATGTCATGACAATTAAATGGTAATTCATCTATGGTCTAATCTAATTCTCACTTCTCAGATCTTGAATTGAACCATAAATCATGCAAGCATTGGCCAATTGCCCTCATGCATTACTAACAAAATAAACTACTCAACACATATATGAAAATAAAACATAAATCAATTGAAATTAAAAGAGATTCACACAAACCGGTCTTGATTACATCTAAGCCCTAAGAAAACTAACTAAAACATGATTGAAAAAGGAATTACAACCATGAAAATAGAGAAAAACTACGATAGAGGGAGAGATTAAATAGATTGGAGTGAAAGCCTTTTCTCATTCTTCTTTCTTCTTCTTCTTCCTCTTCAAGAAGGCTTCTCCTCTTCTAAGCACGATGCCCTAGGGTGTTTCCACCTAAAGGGGACTTTAAAAAATGATGCTCAAACCCTATATTGTGTTTGATTTTATAGGCCTCTCAAGAATGGGCAAAAAATGGGCTAAAACTAGTGTAGGGTCGGACAAGACGCTGCATGGTTACGACCATGAATGCTATGTGGTCGCGACCACACTACGAGGTGCTCAACATAGTAGCGACGCGGGACCATAAATCTCTACTTGGCCAGTGATGATAAATTGAACTTGTGAAGAACTTCTTCATTCCTTGTCTAAATTGCTTGATTCTTGTCCCGCTTTCCATTTCTCCTAAGGGATGACCTACACAAAAAGATAAGCATTTATAACAGTATAACACTTATTTATAACTAAAAACTACAAAAATAACATAAAAACAAAGGGATAAAATGAGTATATTTAATACTCATTACACCCCCAAACTTAAATCTTTGCCTATCCCTGAGCAAAGGAAACATAAACACAAAAACAAAACACTAAGATTGATATGAGTATGAGTGTGAGGCTAGTACAATTTAAGAGAAAGCATGGAAAAGTTCTAAGAAGACATGTTAGCCAAACTGGGATCCTAAAAACATTTATAATCTCTAAAGGCCAAAGCATCCAAAGGTATGTTGATAAAGCCAAGCTATCTCTCAAGCCCTCAATAGATATTTCCTAAAGTAACTCGGTGAAAATGATGTTTTAGGTCTCAAATGTATACAATGATTCCCAAACACTCTTCAACCAAACTTAGCTCACACTTTTGAAAGAAAATTAACTAAAACAAGCTAAGAATGCACCTTTTATTGAACAATAAAAAACAAGGTAATAGGATGTAATGCTAAAGATTACTAGAAGAGTTTCAATGTCGCAAGGATTCATGGGCGACTCCCCACTAGTTGGTTTAGGGCACTGGGCATTAAGTTCCCTTCAAACTTCACCCCAAACAATCAACAAGAAAACCTTAGCACCTACTTGTGAGTAAACTCACTTATTTCTTTCTTTTTGACATTTTTGCTTTTTCTTTTTCATTTTCTTTTTTTCGTTCTTTTTCTCTTTTTCTTTTGTTTTCTTTTGTTTTTTGTGGGCACATTGGCAATCCTATTTATTGAGGTGTCCTACCACTATAGAAGTTAAGGTCTCTCAAGGTAAGTTCAATTTGATAACAAGGGTCGAAAACAAGGTATATAAATGAGACCTAGTGTGTGTATGTGAGTACGAGTTTCATTAAGAAATAGTTTCTTAAAAAACAAGGGGGTTGTTCATGCCAAGTCTCCCACAATCAAAAGATACACTCAACTCCTAGATCAAATAAAAGCAATGGTATCCCAAATTTTGAGTAAGAAAAACAAGTTAAGCACAATACCAAAGCATTCTAAAAAGCATTACTAGGCACCAACCCAACTCATATGAGACACAAAACAACAAAAGAAAGAAAGAAAGAAAAACACATGGAAATAAAAACCAAACAATTGAAAAGAGGTACCTAAAACAGGTAAAAAAAAAATATGAAAGTTGGATTTTTGAATTCAAAACTTGAATTCACACCCCACCCCCCTCTCCAAACTTGAATTAAACATTGTTCTGGATGTGAAACAAAAGTAAGAATGGATAATGAATACTTCCCTAAGGGTGATCAAGCCCCGTAGTCATTTCCAATGAATATGACTCGCTTGAAATGCAAGTTTCGACTTCTTCCATAAAAGCTTTAAATGTGCAATGAGTGCACAACTTGGCAAACCCTTCTCTTGATGTTCACATTTCTTCAATCATACATATTCAATGCTTCAAGACATCGCAACCATTGACCCTTAACAAATAAGTGAGGATGGAAGGAATAGAAAGGGGATGGAAAATGTTTGACGTGGTTTCTAAGAGATGCAAAGGTGTTTGGAGGGATTAGGCCTTAGTTTTGAATGAGAGGAGGCTTGAAAATAGGAAGGATATAATGAATCTAAGAATGGGAGGATGCTGAAACTGATTTATTTTTTTTTTTCATTTTTTGTTCTTTGAACCTATAAGATGCTATAAACTTCCACTTTTCAAGATGTTTCGCCTTCATAGCCAACTTTGAACTCCAAAACCTGAAATAAAAAAATAAGAAATACAAGATCAAGCAAGAAAATTTATTCAAAAACAAACTCAAAACTAACTAAGAAATGGAAAAAGGGAAAAAACACTTATTGAGTTTGGGTTGCCTCCCAAGAAGCTACTCCATTTTCGAGTCCAGCTTGACTCTACCAACTACAGATTTGTTGGTGATTCTTGCCTCGATCCTTCTTTAAGAGGCGATAATTGTGCTCAATTACAACTTAAACACCTTGTCTTCAAATGATTTGATTGTTTTGTTCGCAATGGAGGCTTCCTTGATCTCATGAAATGAGACTATGGGCTCTTCAACCTCCAAAATGTATGGTATGTCTTCACTTGGCAACTCCTCTTGTACAAATGCCCAAGGAATCATCTCCGAAATTGTTTCAACTTCTTCATTCTTCTCTTCCGGTTCTAGAGAAGTTGACTCCTCTTCAATCTTCACTTTCTCAACTAATTCTTCATCACCCTCTTCCTCTACTTCATTTAGCTCTTCAACTTCTCCCCTACTTCTCAAGGTGATATCCTCATGATTTTCCATCTCATCTACTCTTGGATTCGCATCAATTGTACCAAGCAAATTTTCATGTTTCTTCAAAGAGTAACTTGTTGGCCCTTTTCTTAGCATCATCCACGAATCGGGTATAGGCACTAGCCATCTTCTCTATACTTAGATTTTCTCCTTATGGAGCATGGCTTCTCTCATCCATGAACTGAGTAGAAGCATTAGCTATAAGGTGTGTGCAGAATCATTCCACACACTTTAGTGTCTCCCTCATGTGGAAGTCAGTATTGAACTTGAAAACTGATCCTCCATTTGAAAATCTATGATCATAAGGAGGCTCATACAATACCCCACACATGGTAGGCATACTGAAAATCATTGGCCTTAGACTCATCATTCTTAAGTTGGATACTTTGAATTTGGTTTGTAAGAAGCTTCAATTGATCCATCAAATTAGAAAAAGTAGCCTGAGTCAATAATTAGTGAAAGCAATCCATAATCGATCGCTTCTACAAATGACAAAAAACTTAAATCCAAAGTAAAATAGAAAAGGAGAATAAAACAAGACTAACTATATCCAAAGTAGAGTAAAACTATTTCGAATCAATATTAATAAAAACACCAATCCCTGGAAACGATGCCAAAAACTTGATAGGCACGAATGCGTGTATGAATAATAATACGCCTATGTGCGCAAGTGCATGTGTCACCTCAAGTAATATAGAAAGTAAGAGTATCGTAAGTAAGAGTATTGTCCCACAAGGATTGTCTACTACTTACCGACTCTAATCTAGCTTGGTCAATTTGGAGGATCAGAAAATCTAGAAAAGACTCAAATTAACTAAACTATCATGCAAGAATCCTAATTTAACAAAGACTTAAGAATAAAAACCCTAGGGCATAGATTTCACAAATTCAAGCCTATGTGAACCTCCTAATCCAATGAATTAATGTCCATTTAATTATGTTGATGGAGATTTCAAATGCATAAGAGAATCTCTCTCGATAACTCACAATCTACCCTGGGAATCAGGTATTTTTTCATCTCTACTCAACCCCAAATATCCAAAGGCGCATTAAATCCTAGAAACCCCACTACCACACTTAATCTCACTTATATATCTATGTCTTGACAATTAAATGGTAATTCATCCATGGTCTAATCTAATTCTCACTTCTCAGATCTTGAATCGAACCACAAACCATGCAAGCATTGGCCAATTACCCTCATGCATTACTTAAAAATGAATCCACTCAACACATATATGAAAAATAAAACATAAAATCAACAACTGGAAATTAAGAGAGATTCATACAAACCGATCTTGATTACATCTAAGCCCTAAGAAAACTAACTAAAACATGGCTTAAAAAGGAATTACAACCATGAAAATAGAGAAAAATTTTGATAGAGGGAGAGGCTAAACATATTGGAGTGAAAGCCCCTTCTCATCCCACCATCTTCTTCTTCCTCCTCTTCAAGAAGGCTTCTCCTCTTCCAAGCATGATGCCCTAGGGTGTTTCCACCTAAAGGGGACTCCTAAAAATGATGATCAAACCCTAGATCGTGTTCGCTTTTATCGGCCTCCCGAAAATGGGCTAAAACTATTGTTAGGTAGGACATGATGTCGTGTGGTCACGACCATGAATGCTATGTGGCCGCGACCACACTTCGAGGTACTCAACACTATGGCTGCAAAGAAGGTCCGTGGTTGCGACAATAAATTTCTGCCATCGCGACCAGAAATTGCTACGGTCACAACCATAAATTTCTAATGTCGTGACCATAAATTGCTATGGTTGCGACCATAAATTGCAACTTGCATTACTACTTCATTCTTTGTCCATATTACTTTATTCTTTTCCCGTTTTCTTCCATTTCTCCCAAGGGATGACCTACACAAAAAGATAACCATTTAGAACATTATAACACTTAATTATAACTAAAAACTACAAAAATAACACAAAAACATAGGGATAAAATGAGTATTTTTAATACTCATTAATAGATGAAGAGGGAAATCATACAATAAGTTGAGTTAGCAAACAAGTATGCAATTCATCACCTAAAGGTAAATTACACAATGACAATTGGATATAAGTGTTCCTTTTGGAACACACACAAGAACCAATATGGAGAGCTCCACAAAGAAGCAAAATCTATACCATACCAAGGTAAGAATTGATATTGATGGCCTAACAACATTCTAAAGTAGCGAGATTGCATTTGAATAATATTCTTGTTAATTTGAGTTGGGGATACTAATAAGGACCTCAGGGAGAATGTTTTGTTTGACTTAGTATTTGATCAATCTCTCATGTTATTGTTGCCATTCTTCAACTTTTTCATGTAGTTGATATGTGGCTAACCTCTATGTTTTGCTTGGTTGTGTTGTGATATATCTTTCAGTTTCTCAAATGTTGGCAAACCTAGTTGCCAAAATAATTTGCAAAAAAAAAAAAAACACTGGGGATGTTTGTTGCCCAATTTTGAAGTCTTTTTTCTCTACTTTATATAGCTCGAAGCAAGTTCATTCTCTAAGAAACTACAGCAAAAACAATGCCAATTATCTTGTATAAAAAGCCTTGGATTACGCCTACTTGGCTAGTAATTTCTAGGGGATAAAACTACTAGTTCAGGCTTTTTCTAAGCTTTCAAAAGATTTTCTAGAGCTGGTAGATTTGATTACATAATAATTAAGTCTTTCTTTTCCTTAAAACATATGATATATGGTAGTATGTCTACTATCCTTACCTATGCTTCGGGATATCAATGATTAAAAGAAATCTTTAGGGGATGTCAACTGCTCATCTTAAGCTAATAGTAATCTTTAGGGTATTCCAATGATCATCTATTTAAAAGAAAAAATAAATATAGCCACGGTCAATTCAAAACCGTCCTCTTAAAAATAACCTATAGCCGGGGTCGCGCCTGACCACTCCTAAAGGTAACCACCAATAGGCAGGATCACTGTTGACCACAACTAAAGGTAACCTATAGTTAAGGTTGTTGTTGACCGCGTCTAAAAAGTTTATTTAGTTGCCTAATAAATATGACCACAACCATAGACCTTGAACATTTTGGCCACACATTTAGGCATTCTCGTCTATTCCATTTATTCACGTCATCTATAGTCAGGGTTAGTCGTGGATTATTTTATTTGTGGCTATATTTTATAGTTGCAATATATGTTACCTTTAGTCGGGGTCACTAACCATGGCTATAGGCGTTTCTTTTTGTACTGACCCCTCTCTCTCCTCCTCCACCTCTATCATTGTTGACACCTTCTCCTCCTCTTCTTCCTGTTCTTCCACCACCATTTCAACCTATTTTCTTTAGACATTCCTCTCCACTCTACTGCCGGATGGAGAAGAAGAAACCCATAAATGGTGTCCAGAATCATAAGAAGAAACCTAACAAAATCAATCAGAGACTGCCGAAGCCTTCATCGGAAGAGGTCGCCTCCCAAGAACAGTGTCGCTTCCACCTCTTCTCTACACTATAGTTCTCACTTAATCTACGCTGCCATTCCACAAACATGATCACTACCCACGATCCGGCCACCACAAAACACGCTGATTTGTCTCTAGCGACCCCTTCTCCATCAACTCCACCGCCTGCTGCTATCGGTTCATTATCTAAACAAAAGAAGTTATCGGTTGATTACTATAAACTTTTGAGCAAATTGCCATGCTTCAATTGAAGGATTAGCTTCAATGGTTGTGCTGTAGTTGGATGCGATGTCAATCAAGAACCTACCAGATCAGATTGGTGGATTGAAAACACTTAGGAGGCTAGAGATGATGTTCTGTAAAAGTCTTGAGTCATTGGCAAAATCCATTCGAAGACTGGGGTCTCTTCATACTTTGATCATCATTGTGAATGCCTCCATAACCAAACTGCAAGACTAAAAATAAGAAGAGGGCAAAGTGAAGAAACTGGAAGAAACAAAGACAACACATCAGCAATCATCATCTGTGTTAAATGCATTTGGGCTATAAATTCATTTTTAAAGAAGAAGAAACCAGAATTTGTTGATGCTAGAAATCAAGTGACTGCACAAACGCAGGGAGGAAAAAAACATTTGAGTAAAAAAAATCAATGACAAAAGGCAAAAACCTCACAAAAAAATGACCAAAAAAAACCTATATAATGTTAGAAAACACCAAATACATCTCAATGCACACAATTAGAAGAAGAAAAATAGAAAACTCAGATAACAAAACAGAAAGATTCTGCAACCCATTAAAAATCAATACAGCTCCAACACAAATTAGAGGAGAAAAAACGCAGAAAACCCATAAAGAACTCGAACTTGTGCATCCACTAAACTGAATTTCGGTATCACCACGAAAGGGAACCGAAACCTCAGTCGTCACCATCGTTAAAACATCAATGGAAAAGAGTGGGTCACCGAAGAGGTGTGTTGAAGGTGGCGGTGGAGAGAGGGTGGGATAAAACTGAATTTAAAAAAAAAATTAAATTTTTTGAGGGTTAATTAGATAATGACACATGGGAGAGAGAGTGTGGGCCGGCATTTTTTAATCTGGAAAGCCAATCACTTTTGGTGGCAGATCAATAAGATAAGAGACCCCCCTAAGAGATTATTTTTTAGTAAAGTATAGTTTTCAAAAAGATCTTGTCCCACATTAAAAAAAGACAGAGCCTTTTTTGGCTTATGTACAAAAACTCATTTATGGGTTTGTACAAGGCTTTGAGATGAGGGGAGGCCTTGCGCACATAAGAAATGGGCCAAAAGGCCGATTTCAGTACAAATTAATGGAATTGCTGCCCCTCCCCCTACACGAGACACATTTGGTTTTTCTTTAAATCAATTTTGTTTTGTTTACCTACATAAAAACCTTGGTTTTTGATTGTTTAAAAATCAAAACGGTCCAAGTCATAAAATCTCAGTAAAGTCAAGCAGTTTTCTCAATTCAAAACAACCATTTTGAATTCAATTCATAACGGTTTTGCTTTAATTTCCAGCATTAATGGCCAACATCCATATTTTTGAATTTCAAACCAAACTGTTACGGCTTGGTTATCCTATAAATTGAGACATATGCTGGTGTCAAAAACACATATTTTTTCTCTTCATTCTTCCTCCCATTCCAAAGCCCTAACGAGGTATCTTTTGGTAATTCAATTCATAACTGTTTTGCTTTAATTTCCAGCCTTAATGGCTACACAACCATATTTTTTAATTTCAAACTAAACCGTTACAACTTGGTTTTCCTATAAATTGAGACATGTGCTGGTGTAGAAAACACTTTTTTTTTCTCTTCATTCTTTCTCCTATTCCCTCTATTGTTCCTATTCCAGAGAACCCTCTAAAGAACTGTGGAATCTTGGGAATAAAATTCCTAAGGACAATGTTTTGAAAACACGCTCAATTAAATTTTATTTTCTTACAAACCGCCCTCCATTTATTGTGTACACCACGCCGACCTACATGCGTGCCAAACAAGCCTCCAAATTTTTGCACCCATCACTTTCTCCCTCATTCAAACAACTTGAAGATTTACAACAATCTTAGGTATTTACACCATGGGAAACCGATTCTCCTGGTTTGGCCGGTATAGTCCTCGGCGATCGACACACTACGCCCACCGTCCCTACAAGAGGTCGGTCCCACTCCGCAACTATCCCTCCACCGCAATTGTTATTGTTCTTCTAATTGCCTCGCACCAACAATACCAGGTTCGACCTATGCTAAGCCCTTCCCAGACATCTCCAAAATTGAGGTCTTCTCTTAGCAGAATTTCAAACGCTCGTAGAAGCACATATATTCCATCGTAGATATGCATGGAGTGGCATGGATGTTGTCCACTGAAAACGTGCATGTCAACACTTAGGCTTAGACATGCGCAAACAAGGTTTTTCGACATACAATCCTAACGAATTATTTGATGTCTACTATGCCTACAAGGATGCAAAGGTAATCTAGGAATCAATGCTCACAAAATACATTGTTGAGGCTGTGGGCAAACAAAAATTTGTTGTAGGAAACTACTACAAATGGGAGATGGTAGGCAACGAGGACATAAAACTCCAAATCAACAAGTACCAAAAATTGATTGAGGAATTAAGGGCTGAAAAAATAGAACTACCAGAACAGTTTATAGCAGGACTGTTGATAGAGAAACTACTCGACTCGTGGAGTGACTACAAACAAAAATTAAAACATGAACAAAAGCAGTTGTCCCTAGCTGATTTGATGACACAAATCATCATAGAAGATATAAATCGCAAATAGCAAAAGCCAGCTAAAGCAAAACAAACGACCACCAAGGCAAAATTGGTCCAAACCAACCCAAAAAGGTATAATCATAAAGCTCAAAACTCTTATAACAAAGACAAAATTTCTAACCCCCATACTTTAGAAAATAAAGGCACTTGTTATATTTGTGACAAACCAGGCCATCATGCACCCCGGTGCAGAAAGAGAGTAAAAACTGGAAACAATGGAAATCCTCCTAAAGCCAACTTAGTTTAAGAAGATGACATAATAGTTGTTGTTGTCTCACAAGCTAATATGGGGACCAATTCCAAGAATTGGGTGGTAGACTCTGGTGCAACAAGGCATATTTGTGCAAACATATATGCTTTTGCCTCATACACTCGAGTAAAGGATGACAAAAAGGTTGTCTACCTTGGTGACTCTCACACTGCTCAATTTTTGGGAAAAGGAAAAGTCATGCTGAAGCTCACTTCGGGAAAGACTAGCCTTTGAAACGATGTGTCGTGATGTTCCTAAACACATCATACATAGAAAGAAAAGCACAATGTCTTCTTCTTTCAGCAAATTTAGCTTTGTTGCTCTATCGGGAAAAGTAGGGGTTAAAGGCCATTTGAATCATAGGATTATAGCCAGTACAATAATGTCTTTATGGAAAAGGGCTTTGGTAATCGTGGGCTCTTTCAGGCTCAGTATTTCTAAAGTTATGAATGGAAATTCTTCTTCTTCTTTTTACTTGATTGATTCATATGAATGGCATGCTAGAAGGACATGTTAGTAGTGGATACATTATGAAGATGCAAACGCTAGGCCTTATAATTAATATTGATTATTCAAACTTAAGTAAATGTCAAATATGTGCCACTTCTAAGCTAACTAAAAAGACATGTGGGTTGGTAACTAGAGAAAAAAAAACTATTAGAACTTATTCATTCCGATCTAGGAGATTTGAAACAAACTATGACTAGAGAAGGTAAGAAATTTTATGTGACCTTCATTGATGATTATTCTAGGTTCACTAGAGTTTAGTTGCTCATAAATAAAGATGAAGCATTTGATATGTTCTTAAGCTATACATCTGAAGTAGAAAATCAACTTGATAGGAAAATCAAAAGGATTAGATTTGATAGAGGGGGCGAATACATCCCTTTAAATGATTATTGTGAAAATGAAGGAATAATTCATGAAGTAACTCCTCCTTATTCACTTGAGTCAAATGGAGTTGCTAAAAGAAAGAATAAGACTCTTAAAGAGATGATGAATTCACTTTGTCAATGCTTCAGCTCCTGATAATTTGTAGGGTGAAGCCATATTGTCTGCATGTCATCTACAAAATAGAATTTCATACAAGAAAACTGGTAGGACACCCTATGAGTTATGGAAAGGTCATGCACTTAACCTTAAATATTTAAAAATGTGGGGGTGACTTGCCAAGGTTATGTTACTTTATCCTAGAGGAAAATATTATCAAAGACTTATGATTGCATGTTTATTGGATATGCTAGTAATAGTGCGGCTTATAGATTTCTTGTTTTGAAAAGTGATGTTCTAGAATGCAACACTGTTATTGAGATGAAAAAACGCTGAATTTTTTTAACTTATTTTTCCACTTTTTGGAAAAATTTCTCATACACCTACAATTGTGGATGATATAGAAAACTCATATGATGAGCATGTGCCCACTACTGTGAATGATATGGAAAGCTCTCATGATGAGTTGAGAAGGAGTACAAGACAAAGAAAAAAGGTTTCCTTAGGAGATGATTTTTATACTTATTTGATTGAAAATGAACCGTCCTCTTATTTTGAAGCTATTTCTTCCCCTGACGTATTACATTGGAAAGAAGCCATTAAAACTGAGCTTTACTCTATTTTAAAATCAAATGTGAGAGTTAGTCGACTACTCTTCTCGTGAGCAAACCTATTGGTTACAAGTGGATTTTCAAAAGAAAATATTTGCCAAATGGTTCTATTGAAAAGCATAAAGCTAGCTTAGAGCCAAAGGTTTTTCACAAAAACAAAATGTTTACTATTTTGATACGTTTTCTCCTATTACTAGGATTTCTTCCATTCGTATTTTGATTGTTTTAGCTTCTATTCATAAAATTTTTATCCATCAAATGGACGTTAAAACATCTTTTTTAAATGGAGATTTAAAGGAAGAAATTTACATGTTACAATTTGAAGGTTGTATTAATTCTGGACAAGAAAATAAAGTTTGAAATTTCACAAGTCTCTATATAGTTTAAAACAAGCACCTAAACAGTGGCATGAGAAATTTGATAAAGCTTTGTTGAAAATCAGGTTTTTATCTGTTGAAGTGAATAAATGTGTGTATAAAAAGTGTATAGAGAAATAATGTGTAATCATTGCATTGTATGTATGATATGTTGATTTTTGGAACTAGCCTAGGTGTGGTACATAGTACCAAGAGATTTCTAGCTTCACAGTTTTACATGAAAGATATGGGTGAAGCTAATGTGATTTTGGGTGTGAAGATCACAAGGATGGGTATCGTATAATGCTATCACAAGAACATTATGTTGAGAAAATACTCAAGAGGTTTGGACATTTCAATGCCAAACCTATGAGGACCCCTTATGATGCTAATACCCATTTAATGAAAAATCGAGGTGATCCTGTGGGTCAAGTTGAGTATGCACAGATTATTAGGAGTCTAATGCATTTGATGACTTTTCTAGACCTGACATAGCATTTGCAGTGCGTAGATTAAGTAAATATAAACATAATCCCAATAATGATCATTGAAATGCATTAGCTAGACTAATGAAATATTTAAGGGGTACCATGACTATGGTATCCTATATAGTGTATTTCCCGCTGTTTTGGAAGGATACAACGATGATAACTGGATCTCTGATTTAGATGAGATAAAATCCATAAGCAGCTATGTTTTTACTTTGGGAGGTGGTGTTGTTGCTTGGAAATCATTTAAACAAACCCCTCATCGCTACTTCTACCATGGAATCAGAGTTTTATAACTCTTGAATCTACGGCTAAAGAAGCTGAGTGGTTAAGGAACTTCCTGTCAGGAACTTCCTATAAAGAATTCCTTTGGGAATGTAGTCGACACCTTTGGTGTCTATGCATTGTGATTTCCAAGCAGCAATAGTGATTGCAAAGAATAAAGCAGTCAATGGGAAAAACAAACACATTTCTTAACCTTTAAGACATGAGGTTTGGAAACAACTATTGAAAGATAGAATTATTTCCATTGACTATGTAAAGTTAGAAGTGAATTTGGTCGATCCTCTAACAAAACCTTTGGGAAGAAAACTAATTTTGGAAACATCAAGTGGAATGGGACTTAAGCCAAGTACAGATTAGTAGTGATGGGAACCCAACCTTTGTGATTAGAGATCCATGAAGAAGGTTCATATGGGTAATAACAAGTCACTTGCTTGCTAATTCTGCTAGCACTGACAAAATTGTCCCCGCCTATGGTGTGGTTATGGTGTTAGAATGCATATTTTGAGAGGATAAGTGATATTCTTAATGATTTCATAACCCTTATGGGTGGTACATATAAATGTAGTATACACTTGATGAAATCACCTATATAAGTGTGGAGTGGGGCCTCTCCCATAATATGGTATGGCAAAATTTCTAGAGCACTTATGAAATAATTAGGCACGCGCATGGCCTAATCATGCACAACGGAGTTGAACAACAAGAATCGTGATGTGTGATGTTGATGATAAGGTCCCTAATTTACTATCAAGAGTACTCTCATTCATAGAAGCTATAAGCTTCACCAATACTCTGTAAATTAAATCTTATTTATCTATGTTTGGTTCATAGTTCATTAAACACCAAATTTAAGGCACTTACACCTTCTTTCATATTCCAAGCAAAATGTTTTAAATTCAAATATCTTTTTAAAAAAAATGGGGATTGTTAGTAAATAATAGTTTTCAAAAAGATCTTGTCCCACGTGGAAAAAAGACAACAGCATTTTTGGGTTTATATACTAAAACCCATTTATGGGCTTGTACAAGGGTTGAGATAAGGGGAGGCCTCGCGTGCACAATAACGGGACACATTTGGTTTTGATCCAAATCAATTTTGTTTTGTTTGCCTACATAAAAACCAAACAGTTTTCTCAATTCCAAACAGCCATTTTGAATTCAATTCATAGCGGTTTTGCTTTAATTTTCAACCTTAATGGCCAACGGCCATATTTTTTAATTTCAAACCAAACTATTGCAGCTTAGTTTTCCTATAAATTGAGACATGTGCTGGTGTCGAAGACATATTTTTTTTCGCTTCATTCTTCCTCCCATTCCCTCTACTGTTCATGTTCAAAGAACTCTCTGAAGAACTGTTGAATCTTGGAGAATCAAATTCCTAAGGACAGTGTTCTAAAAACACGCCTCAGTTAAATTTTATTTTATACAAACTGCCCCTCCATTTACAGGTACATCATCAATTCCGGACCAACACGCAACCAACAGTCTCCAAATTTATACACCTACTATCTTCTGCTACTACTGTCTTCTCCTCATTCAAACAACCAGCATTTACAACATTATTCCTAGTTAATCGTGAGACTAATTAAAAAAGACCGGCCAAAGTTGGATTATCCATAATTATTTGTTTCTGACCCAACAAAATTTATTTAATTTAATATTTATCTTTGAGTTATTTATTTCTTTGTGCCATCCCACTACTCACATTCGGATTCCGTTGAAACAGAGACTGGGACATGTAAAGACTTTAATGCCTGAGAGGAGGTTGAATTCTGTTAAATAATGGGCACGGCCACCGACTTGCGAATAAGTATATATATATTGAGGACGGTTGTAGATTTGGAGATCAGAGAAAATTGTAAATTAACAAGAATGAGATTTTGGGATGATTGAATTTTTAGAGGAATTTTTTTGCTAGTACTCCAAGTTGAATCGGTGATGGGTGGGTTCCTATTACGAAAGAAAAAAAAAACAATCATGTTGACTTTCTGCCATTGCACCCGTCTTCCACGGACATTAATTGAATCTCTTCCATCTACCGGTGCTTTCTTTTCCCTTGTACCAAGAAATTGCCAAAGTTCAGATGAGCCCTGATAGTAAGACACAACCTGTCAATGGCTTCAGCAATTCTTCCAAGGACGTCTTCTTCTTCTACTCCTATTCATCCGTGGGATTACGAAGTTTTCTTGAACTTTAGGGGTGAAGATACCCGTAAAGGTTTCACAGATCATCTCTATGCAGCTTTGGTTCGGAAAGGGATTGTTACCTTTAGAGACGACGAAGGACTCTCAAGGGGAGAAAAGATTATCAGAACTTTAGATATTTAATGAGTGAAGCTTGGCAGCAAGCATGCAAGCCAGATTCTCTTCCGAAAATTTTGCCGATTCCAAATGGTGTTTGGAGGAACTGACGAAGATCATGGAGTGCAGAATAGAAATGGGACTGTTAGTTTTTCCAGTTTTCTATCACATGGATCCTTCCGATGTTAGAAGTGTGTGGGGCAGTTATGGAAAAGCATTACTCAAACATCAAAGAAGTAGGTATGACCGCCAGATAGAGAGGTGGAGGGAAGCTTTGAGTGAAGTGGCCTATCTCTCAGGATGGGACCTACGTGATCGGTAAGTAGTTTCTTCCATCTCTTGCAAGTATTCCTTGAATTCTGTTCTGAGTGTTAAAACAGAAATTCTTAGAGTCGGGTTACTTGTTCGAAAAGTTCCACCATCATAAATTTTAGGCCGCATTTGGAACCCGAAACACACTAAGGAAAGAAAATAGATGAAATTTTTTTTGGAGAAATATTAAAAATAGGTTTAAACTTAATAAATTAATTCTAAATGTTTATTAAAAATCATTCTATTTGCTTCTCTATACTATATAAGGACTAAAAAAATTTCAAATTTGTAAAATTTTAATTATATTTTATTTTCTTTTATATTTTCCATGATGAAACCAAACATGAGAAAATTATTTTCCTTAGGTCGCTTGGAACCTTAAAGTACTAAAAAAAATAAAGTAAGGATGCAACAGGATAAGAATACGATTGATCAACACACGATTGATCAACAAGAATAACAAATCTCAATCTAGAGAATAATTCTAAATCCAAGTGGTCGAAGTTCCAAAAACAAACTCTAAAACATCTATTTATACCCTAGAGATAATATGGGTATAATAGGAAATAAAATAATATGCCATCCAAGTTGGTAAGTCAACCACATAAGCATTGTTGTTGATCTTCTTAACAATTTGGTATGGTTCATACTTTCTTTGTTGAAGCTTGCTATAGCCACCTTGCATTAGAGCCTTGATAATGAAAACCATCAATTCATCATTAACATCAAACGACTTTAATCATCTATGCTTGTCTGCCTCCATCTTGTACTTTCCATTAGCCTTCTCTAACTTGTTCTTGGCATCTGCTTGCACCTCTTGAACTTGTTTTGCCAAATCACCAGCTGCTACACAAAGACTAGGGACCTTTTGAAGCTTCACCACATCTAAAGCATGATTAGGACACTTCATGTATAGAATAGAAAATGGGGATCTACCTGTTGCACTATGAACGACGTCGTTATTGGAAAACTTTGCTTGTGCTATGGAAAAACCCCCATTGCTTTGGTCTATCCATGCAAATACTCTAAATAATATTACCCAAAGTCCTATTAACAAACTTTGTTTGCCCATCTGTCTGTGGATGTTCTGTACTACTGAAGTTCAATGACAAGTCAAATAGCCTCCAAATAGTCATCAAAAAGTGACTAAGGAACTTAGTGTCACGATCTGATGTAATAGTATTTGGAACTCCATGCAACCTTACAACTCCCTACATAATAGTTTGGCCGTAGAAGATGCATCTGCAGTCTTCTTACATGACAAGAAATGAGTCATCTTAGAAAACTTGTCAACCAAAACAAACATAGAATCCATACCTCATCGAGTTCGCGGACAACCCAACACAAAGTCCATAGAAAGATCCTCCCATATAGCATTAGGAATGAGTAATGGCATGTATAACCCCCTGTTTTGAGCGACCCTTCACCCTTTGACATACATAGCACCTTGACACAATAATAGTTGCATATGTTCTCAATTTAGGCCAATGGTACCTATCCTTCACAGATTCAATGGTTTATACTTCAGCTTCATCAAACTACTACCATCTGATCTCTAATGACCTTCTTCACGAAGAGAGAGGTGGGAGGAAGACAAAGTTCCACTCTTCATGAGAAACCATCATATATAAAAATCATCATAGAGTTGTTTAAGCACACAAGTAGCCCAAACCTTTTTGAAGTCATTATCATCTGCATACAATTTCGTCAATGTCTCAAAACCTATTATCTCTAAACTCAAGGTTCTCACCAAAGCCACTCGTCTACATAATGCATCTGCCACTCTATTTGTCCTGGCTTATGGACAAGCTTATAAAGGAATTTCTTTATGTAAGCTAACCACCTAGTATGCATATCACTTCTAATTTGCTTCTATGTACTTAAGTACGTCAAATCTTGATGATCAATATAAAGAATGAAATCCTTAGCTATGAGACAATGCTCCCCAGAATTTATTGAAGCCCTCACAATAACATAAAATTCACACATCCACAGAGGTAGCCCCGTTTCGCCTTGCTTCACACAATTTTCACTAAAAAGCTAACTCGGCCTCTTCTTAAGATAAGCAGGCTTTATGCAATTCAATAACATCATACTTTTACCTCAAATAACGAGAGAAAATACGGCTACAATTCAAGAGACAAGTGTTGTGTTCAACTTCTCTTTAATCAAAAGCAAACTACTCGCTTGCTCCTCGCCTTAATGGAACCTCTCTTTCTTCAAACACTCAATAATATGTGCCACAATGCTACTGAAATGTTTAATGAACCTCCTATAAAAGGTTGCTAACCTATGGAGCTCATACATCCCGCTAACATTCTTTAAGGTAGCCTATTCTCTAATAGCCTTCACTTTCTCCTCATCTACTTTAATTCCCTCAGTACTTACTACATAGCCAAGAAATTGCAAACTATTTGTCATAAAAACACATTTTTTTCAAATTTTCATATACTTTATTTTCCCTCAACACCTAAACACTTCCCTAAGGTGTCCAACATGTTCCTCCTTCGACTTAGTATGAATCAAAATATCATCAAAAGAAACAACTAAAAATTTGCCTAAGAAAGGTTGTAGTACCTGATTCATAATCCGCATAAAAGTACTAGGAGCATTTGTTAACCTAAAAGGCATGACTAACCATTCATACAACTCATCCATTGTCTTAATGTTGTCTTCCCACTCATCACCTGGACGGATTCTAATATGATGATAACCACTCCTCAAGTCAATCTTGCTAAGCTCTGAATGCTCGCTCAGTGATCGAAGCATATCGTCAACCTTAGAATAGGAAATCTCTATCCAATGGTAATTTTATTGATCACCTTATTGTCAACACACATCCGCCAACTCCCATCTTTCTTACAGTCAAGCAAAAGTGGGCGGACATGAGCTCATGCTTTGAATATGCCTTCTTGTGACTCTTCTACCTTCTCCCTTAAGATTTCATTCTCCTTGGGACTCGTCGCAATAAAGCGAGATTAGGAAGAGAAGGCACATCACGCCCGTTCGATCAGGCGAATGACGGATCGAGCTAGTCAGGGCGCGAGACTATAGGCCCCGGGACTCATTGGCTATTCTTTCGGAGGCGAACTTGTACACAGCTAGTTATACAAGCAATTTATGTAATAACAAAAATCATTTTCATATATAAAGAACTACCACAGTGGTGTCTCTCGACAAAAATACATATACGCTATCATGAGTCCATTTACTTATACATGTACATTTTTTTCTATTACAAAACATCAAGATTGCGAGACGGTCGCGGTGAAGCACCTATCTCTTGGCTTTCTTCTGTAGCGTGTGGGATGTCTGTCCTCATCCTTGTCCTTACCTTCTCTACCTGTGAGTTGAACACTCGTGCTAAGCTTTATGCTTAGTGGGAACATAAGCATGGACAACCACCAATGGTGACCATCTCAAGCTTATACATATGCATTTCATATATCTATACATATTCATATAACTTTTATTACTTATCATCTTTACATTCCTATTGCGTAGCTCGCGTGTTACTACTGTCTTTGACTATATCTCTTATCTATACTTTACTTATTCTTGTGCTTTGTCATCTTTTACTTATCTCTACTCGTTCTTAGCATATGCATTTCTATCATGTGTTCATAGCATGTTCCTCTCTATTCATTTAGGTACATGTCTATCAACACTCATTCATATCATATACTGAGCTTTCATGGTTATATACTATACCATTTGTTATGTTCTATGTCCATGTACTGATTCGTATCTTGTGTTCATATACTTATTTCATATACTGTATTCATGTACTGTTTTATCATATTAACTTTTCATATCATTTTACATTCTTATACATTTTCATATATCATGTCGGATCGTATAATCTCATATTAGAGCTTGTCGTCACACATAGCAATACTATGCTTCTCAGATCATAACATATCGTATAATCTCATATTCTGAGAACTTATCATCACATAAACGATTATGCTTCTCATATCATATCTTTTCACATGTCATATTCAAATCATTTTATTTTATATTTGTAATACCTTAAATACCAAAGAAGTGGATATAGGAAACTTATAAAGGCCCGAAGGCACTGTTATCATTGTATGAGACAATGATCATCTTATAAAGGCGCGAAGGCGCAGTGGTGACCCTTTCGGGGCCACCTGATCCAAACGGGATCTATGTCATCAACCCAAACGGGGCCTCGATATCGAGCAGAAGCGAAACGGAACTTATATGTTGCGGGACTTGTTTTTCCCTCTTGCGGCATGCGATCTATCCCTCTACTTGGTCGAACCACGAGCAATCGATTTTATTACATTTTACGTACATATTTCATAAGCATGAATAGCTATTGTTATCATGATTTAACACATACAATATACTATCATTACTTTAAATCTGTATTCGTTTCTCGCATGTAGCTATGTCTGATTTATTTATTTCTCTATAATACATATATTCCTATATTTTTATCATGCATGCATTTATCACATTCTTATATTCATATATGCCTATCCGCATTAGGTATTACATGTACTCATTCCTGGTAACATCTTATATCTTATTAAATTATATCTTCATGTACATATCTTATGACATACACCTATACATTTACTCAGAACATAGACTTCTTCTTTGATACCCTTAAGTACCCTTAATGTCCAAACTATTTACCTTTTTATCTTTTCTATTTCAGATACACCGCATTATAAACATTCCCGCTTACTTGGGCCAGGAGATAAGAATGAATGAGACTCGATTACAATATATACCTGAAGGTCTGATGCGATTCTCGCTGAGCAGAAGGCGTGCACCTTGCGTAATGAAGTGGCAAACGCTTACAGCGGGAGTCTGAAGCACTGATCATGTATCGTGCCAGCACTAAATCATAATAATAGGTGCCTGCCGTGATAAAGCGTCGTAGCACTAGGCAGTGCAAAAGCAGCGATCATATATGTCTTGTCATTCAATATCCGTTCTTGGCGGTCTTACAGTTATAAAAATGTTCTCTGAACTTATCATTTTATTCTTTTCTTCTATATTCCTTTACATATCAAATCTACTTATGTTTGCTATTTCTTGTTCATATCCACATCTCTTTTCTTATCCATGTATTCCAATTATCTTCAACGGCGATTAGTACATAGTAAAAGCAAATTCAATTTGTTAGACTAGGTCTAACACCTCGATGCAGCATCTACTAGTTTCCTCGAGGCATATGAATGTATTCTTGACTCAATGGGCTTTCCACTAGAGTCGAGAACACCAATCGGAGTTCGGATCGGAGTTCGGATGGAAGAATGACCTTCCAGGGACTAGGTCATACGTGAAGTCAAAATCTGAGGGGCTGGACGATTTGGCGAGCCACATTTGAGCCACCAGGTGAGGCTCTATCCTAACACCTCGGTCTGACACCTAATATCCTTCTCAGGCATATGAATGGATTCTTGACTCAATGGGCTTTCCATAGAGTCAAAGAACACCCAAATCGGAGTTCGGACGAAGGAGTTATGACCTTCCGAAGTTGGAGGTCATACGTAGTCAAATCCTGACGGGCTGATCTGAACTGGACGAGATGAGCTCTACAGGATGAGCATGGTATGACACCTCGGTCTGACACCTAATATTCTCCCCAGGCATATGAATGGATTCTTGACTCAATGGGCTTTCCATAGGGTCAAAGCAAATCGGGTTCGAGCGAAGGAGTTATGACACCAGAGTTGGGGTCAGCCAAGTGATCCCAGCCCAGTGACGAGGCGACAGCTGACCTGACCTGGACGAGCTCGATCTAACACCTTGGTCTAACATATAATATCCTCCTCAGGCATATTAATTTATTATTGACTCAATGGGCTTTCCATAGAGTCCAAGAACACCCAAATCGGAGTTCAAACGAAGGAGATATGACCTTAGAAGTTGGAGTGTGCGTAGTCAACCCGGACGAGGCGACTGGTACGACGAGGCTACGAGCCTGACCTGGACGAGCTCAATCTAACACCTAGGTCCTGACATCAATATCCTCCTCAGGCATATGAATGTATTCTTGACTCAATGGGCTTTCCATAGGGGTCAAAACACTTATAATCCCGGAGTTCAAACGAATGAGATATGACCTTCCGAAGTTGGAGGTCATGCGTAGTCAACCCAGACGAGCTGACCTCTACAAGACGAGCTCGATCTAACACCTCGTTATGACATCTAATATCCTCCTCAGGCATATGAATGTATTCTTGACTCAATGGGCTTTCCATAGAGTCCAAGAACACCCAAATCGGAGTTCAAACGAAGGAGATATGACCTTAGAAGTTGGGGTCATGCGTAGTCAACTTGCAGGACAGAGCTGACCTCTCACCTGAGAACGAGCTCGATCTAATACCTCGGTCTGACATCCTAATATCACTCCTCAGGCATATGAATGTATTCTTAACTCAATGGGCTTTCATAGAATTCAAGAACGCACGAGGAAATCAGGTTGAAGCGAAGGAGATATGACCTTAGAGTTGGAGGTCGCTCATGAGTCGACCGAGACGGTAGCGTAGGCGGCGGTGACACAGATGTGGTAGGCTGGCCCGGCGGCGGCCTACGGGGCGAGTCTGCGACCTCTAAGATGAAGTCCTGGCGACCTCTATTGCCATGAGGTGTGTGACCTCTGCTTTGCATGAGTGTGCGACCTACGTTGCATGAGGTCTGGCGGCCTCTTCTTTACGCGCGGGGTCTCTTGACCTCCTGGCGCATGAGTCTGTGACCTCGTGGACGACCTCTATGGGCGACCTACGCGTTTGACTGTTAATTAAAAGACCATAACTTAGTCTACAGGGGTTCAAATTGAGAAATTCAAAAGCCTAACATCAATTTCACTGATGTGGCTACAATTTCTCAGAAGGACTTACTACCAAATTCTCTTTATTTATGACCCAAAAACCCGTTAGGTCCGTTGGTTGACCGTTGAATGACCGACCCGACCAGATTTAACTGAGCTGATCTCGGTAAAAGGACCATAACTTGGTGTAAAGAGGTCTAAATTGAGAAATTCAAAATCCTAACATCAATTTCATTGATGTGGCTACAATTTACTAGAAGGACGCACTTCTAAATTCCCTTTATTTCTGGCCCAAAAACCCATTCTAAGGTCCGGCTAACTGCATATGATCAAAAATAGGGAATTTTCTGGGTTTAACTTGCAACTAGACCCTTCCCAAAACACATCTATAGGAACCTTAGAGCTCTTCTCAACTCAACCCTAACAAGAAGTTGGGAGTTTCCAAACCCAAACCATGCACAAGATGAGAGGTTCTAAACCGGGTATCTAAGCTACATGCAGACAAAACTAGACTTCCATACTCCCATAGTTTCCATACAAAACTATACTCAAATTCCATACCAATACTCATAGTTCCATACAACCCAAGACATGTGTCCATACACGAGATAGAGGGTTCCATACCAAACCATATTTCCATACTTTTCTATACAAAATCATAGTTCCATACCTATGATCTTCTCTTTTCTTTTCCTTCTTTCTTCTTTTCTTTTTCTTCTTCTTCCTTTCTCTTCTCTTCTCTCTTATCCATTTTTGCTCTCCCTTTCTCCCAAGACCAAAATGAGATATTTATTTTTGGTCTTCTCCTTATTTGATCTTATCCCCTTTTTATTTCACTTTCCAGGAGGAAACTTCCTCCTCTTTCCTTGAAGCCACTTGTCTCTTCCCATAATTTTTCTTTCTTATTTATTCTAATATCTTTCTTTTATTACCCTTTATTGGTCCCTCACTTTCAGTTTATTCTCTATTCAATTTATCAAAATCTACTTTGTATATGAACTTATTATATTATGACCCTTGGGTCATGAATTATTAAATTATTAATTTACCACTTAGCGATATATTAATTCCTAGTTCTTGCTTATTTTATTTTATCTTTATTTTATTTCGGATAAAATATACTTTACTTTAGTATCACCCTAAACATGTCCAGAAAGCGCTAGGGGTATGTTCGGGATATTCTGAAGCACCTAGAACGAATCTATGATGTTGTATGTTCACCTTTCATGGGGGTAATCCAGCCCAGGTAAATCTTTAGGAATCACATCATTAAACTCCTTTAACAAAGTCTGCACCTCCACGGGAATTTGAGCCCCAACTAAATCTTTACTTTCTACCTCTCCCTTCACAACCATCAAATACACTTCTCATGTCTCCTTACACTCGCCCATAAGTGAAGATGGGTCATCTGCCGCCCAAAGTTAGAAAGGTTCCTTGCCTACGCATGTAAAGCCTTGGGGTTAGTTCTTCTTCCTAGTGAAAGGCACTGGTGTCTATTTTACCTTTATATAATTGATACAAGTTACTCACGCCCGAGTGCTTAGGCGTCCACATCGTACTACAGGGAATGCCCCGAATAAAATATAATGACATCCATATCACCACATCACAATACACCTCATCATTATACTTGTCAATAGAGAAGAACAACTTACAACGTTCATGCACCCGAATACCACCAACTTCTTTAATCCACCTAATAGCATATGGGCTGGGTGAGTTTCCATCTCTAACTGTAGCCTCTCCACAACATCTTTACTTATTATGTTCTCCTTACCCCCACTATTAATAATAAGATCACACAAACTCCTTTGCATAGTACACCTAGTGCGAAAGAGCATATTGTATTGAGTCTCATCACCGCACTTCGGAGATAACATAAGCTTCCTCACCACACAAGTGTATAACCATTGCTCATATTCCTCCGCAATCATCATCCCCATCAAGTTCGTACACCTCATTCTCTACAACATCATCGTCTTTCTCCACTACATTCACTACCTTCGGTTTAGGACATTCATTGGAATGGTGGCCAACCTCTCCACATTTATAGAACTTAACACCGAAAGGCCTTGCATAAGGGCTATTGTTTTTAGCAAGCACAGAAGTATTACCCTTACCTCCTTCCACTACTACACTTTTCCTTTTCCTATACCAACATTGGCCAGTCTCCTGATGTCGAACCTGATGCATAGAGTGTTTCCCTTGTCACTTTGAGCCTTATTATACACCACCATATCACTTCATAATTAATACTACAAGTTTGCTCCAGAATGAGTAACTCAGCTTTCATGGCCAAATTTCTAGCCTCTTGCACACTGAAAACCATCTGCACCCCTATTTTATCTCTAATAGTATGCTTCAACCAACTTAAATATCTTGCCACCTGTTGGTTCTCACTTTCTGATAATTGATTCTTCTCTACCAAATTCAAAAAAAAAAATCAGCAATTTATTCATTCACACTCTTGCTACCCTATGTACATCTTTGATAAGTATCAAAAATATATTGTTCATAGTCCGAAGGCAAAAATCTACCTCATAGTAATTGTTTCATCCTACGCCATGTAAGAGCCGGACCATGCCCCTCTCTCATCCTCATCTCTCTCATCTGTCTCACCATACTGATTCGCCCCCTTTTAACCTATAAGCAACAAATTTAACATTTCTACCTGTAGGCAACTCGATATAGTCAAAGAACCTGCCTACTTCAATCAACTAATCTAAAAACCCCTCAATATTAAGATCACCATTGAAGTTAGGGATACCTACCATTAGTTTATATTTGTCGTCTCCTTTGTAGTTTGGTTGCCACTACCTTCCACCTCTTTGTCTACCATGTGGATTTGAAAATTCACTCAAGTCGGCCTCCTCATCCGAAGTGTCATCAAATCCTACGACTGGCATTTCTTTGATTTCATATATTTGGAATGGAATTAAAATTTGGACTAGTATTTTTATGAGATAAATAAGTGTCCTAATGCTCTCTTTTCTCAATTTTGTGATTGGGCTAACCATTGAGCGGAAATGAGCGAAATCAAAGAAAAATCTGCAAAGTCATCATGCAATCACAACAGACATGCAATCCTTTCGTCTGCACGATGTCCTTCTATGCCTTCCTCATTGGTATGGGAACATTCTAGACTCCGAGTGCTCTCAAGGTTAAATGTGAGTCCACTCACGCTACAGCGTGAGTCCACTTGTGTTACAGCATGAGTCCTCTCACGCTACAGCGTGAGTTGGCTTTGAAAGTTCCAATAGCTCCTCATTTTCTCCATGCCACAATGTAGATTTGCCACGCTAAGACGTGGATGTCGAGCCCAATCTTTTTTTGAAGCCCATCTCCTATCCTTCTCAGTTTTTAGTTTATAAAAGAACTAAATTAGGGCTTTTTGGAGAGGGGAGTTCTGGGGAAACACCCTAGAGCACAAATCTTGGGGAAGAAAGGCTTGAATAAGAAGGAAATGAAGGAGGAGAAGATGGGGCTTTCACTCAAATTTGTTTACTTCTCTTTCCCTCTTTGTTTTCCTCTCTTTTAATGGTTGTATTTTCCTCAAAGATGTTTTAGTTTGTTTCTTAGGGTTTAGATGTAGCTAAAGACATGAATGTATGGATTTCTCCTAATTTATATTGATTGATGTGTTATTTTCACACATATATGTTGAGTATTTCATTTAGGCTTGATGTTTGTGGGTATTTTACCAATATTTGCATGATTTGTGGCTTGATTTGAGAATAAGAAGTGATGATTAAGTTAGACCATGAATGAAATGCCATCTAAGTATCATGAGATAGAGATATAAATGAGATTAGGTGTGGGCATTAGGTTATAGGGTTCCTGACATTCTTAGTTATGATGGTTTGAGGAAGACATGCAATAAAACCTTTTGTAAGGGTAGTGTGTGGATGCTATAGAGAGATTCGCATATACATTAGTGAAACTGTCATCTTCATATGAAAATTGGGCATTGATTGATTGAATTGGGAGGTTCATATATGATTGTTTAGGTGAAATCTATGCCTTGAGGGTTTTTAGTCTTTATTGAGTCGTTGTAGTTTAGGAATTTTCATTCTTTAGTTTAGTTTGATTTCTATTTCAACTTCACCTTTGTGTTAATCCAAATAAAGGTAGGACTATTCTAATTTCGGTAATTAGTAACCCAATCCTCGTGGGACGATACTTGTACTTTCATTATATTACTTGAGGCAACACGTGCACTTGCAAATATAGGCGAACACATTTTATATAGCACATTTCAAGCCTATCAGCCTCCAATACCTGATCACCATTTTGGGATTGGTTGCCATCACTAGCTTCGGTATTAGTCATCGATTGGGAGAAACCTGCTATGATACCACCTGATGTAGCATGTAGCACGATTGATCAACAAGAATAACATGTATCAATCCAGATGCCAATTCTCAATCCAGAGAACAAAGTAAAGTAAAAGCTTTGAATTTTTTTGATAAATTGATAAAAGTGATCAAAGACCAAAAACAAACTCTAAAACATCTATCTATACTCTAGACATAATATGGGTATAATAGAAAATAAAATAATATCCCAAAACAATAACAGGAAAGAAAGTAATACCCAAAACAATAATGGAAAAAAGAAATAATATCCCAAAACAATAATAGGAAAGAAAATAATACCCAAAACAATAATCGAAAAAAGAAATAATATCCAAAAACAATAAAGGAAAGGAAATAATACTCCCAAAACAATAATGGGAAATAAAAATAATCTCCAAAAAATAAAGATAATAGCTCAAAACAACCAAAATAAGGATTTTGATTAATTTGATCTAACGCCCTACGTCAAGTAGGGAGGAAAATAGTGAGGAAAAGTAGAAGGAAAGAAAAATGGAGAAAAATAAAAAAATAGGTTTAAACGTAATAAATCAATTCTCTATATTTATTCAAACTCGTTTTGTTTGTTTCTATTAAATAAAGGCTAAGAAATTTTAATATATATAAAAAATTTTGAAGAATTTTGATTATATTTGATTTCCTCTTAAACTTTCCATGGTGACACCAAATATGAGAAAATAATTTTTCTTACGATTTTTTTTTCCTTTCTTAATACTTTCCTAGTTTCAAATGGAGCCTAAGTATTTTTTTCTTTCCCTAATATCTTTCCAGGTTTAAATAAACCTCCTCTTATGGATTTTAATTCAAGGGGTTGGAGTTGATCGCAAGACTATGTGAAATATTTAAAAGACATAATCAACATATGTGTCTCTACTATATAAAAAATTATTCAATCCAAAGCTTCCTACTAATTTCGAAAAGATAACCCACGTTCAGTGGCATATACAATTTTAAAATGTGTTGTCTAGTTTTAATTATATTTCATCACTTATTTTACATGATTATATTAAATGTTAAAAATTGAAATGGTCAGCTATCCTACTTATCAACTACATTTTCATCAACTCATATAATTTCTAGAACATTTCTCCAAATTGCTTCTCCTATAGAATAGATGTTGGGATGTCACTACAAGTTAATCAATGACATGTTACAATGACGTTAATCAAGGAAAATTGCTTCTCCGAATTACAAGGACGTTTCCCTAAAGCGTCATGGTGTAGATTATCACTGTATATGTTTAGATATATTGACGTTGGTTACAAGCATCATTTTTGTAAATCAAAACTATGACATTCATTTGAAGTGTCATTGTCTACTTAGTTTCAACTTAATATCTTAACTATAACACATATATGAGCGTCATTAATTTTCATATGTTACAAGTGTTATCATCTTTCTCACATTAAAAATCATATTTGCATTAATTTCATCGTCTATAAATCATAATATAACATCTCATAGTTATTGAAAATCCACATAATATGAGAACAAGATAAGAAAAAACTTTATCAAAGTCATGTGGATAAGGAAAAAGAAAGCTATTTATATATTCATTGATCCAAAATTACATTCCCAACAAGTTTTCATAAATTCTAAGTATGAATACAAAAAGTTCTTTATTTGTTAGTAGTGGAGAATCTTTCTATGGGAGAGTGCTAAGACCATCAAAGAATTACCACATGGGCACTTGTTTCCTCTTAAAATGGAATGTGTGACAGTATAACTTTAAAAGCATTACATATAAGTCACTATTGCTTTTCACCAATAATGGGTTTGATCTTCTCAGTGATGGTGTGTGTGTATGTGCAAAGTCACTATTCTGTCCAATAATGATTTAAAGTCCTAGAGTGATGGTGTATGTATGGAACTAGGTATCAAATGATCATTTGAAGTTCTATTATGATGCCAAAAATAGTGGCAAGAATACTTTAACAAATAATGTTGATCTTTTGTTTGTGTGCATGTGTTTGTGGAACTAGGCATCAAATGATGATTTTAAGTCCTATTATGATGCCAAAAATAGTGGAAGAAATAATTTAACACATAATATTGATTTTTAGTGTGTGTGTGTTATATTGGAACTAGGCATCAAAGATTTTAAGTCCTATTATGATGCCAAAAATGGTGGCAAAACTAGTTTAAAACATAATATTGATCTTTAGATCTTAAAAGTGATATCCTATCAAAACAGATCCAATGACTGTTACATTAAGCATGAATGAAGCTGGAAAATAAAACAAATTCATGTTAGTGTGATTGATCTTGAAGCTTAAAAAAAGGTTAAAATCAAAGTTTCAATCACATGTTTGAAGGGAGAAAACAAAGGAGGAACAAAATAAGGAAAGGAAGATATGCTTCAAATGCACCCTTTGATGTTTTTCCTAAATAAGAAAGGGGAACTAGGTTAGCAATTTGAGTGAATTTCTTTTTGCTTTTGCTTTTGCATTATGTATCATTATTCCCTCTTTTGTAGAATAGATAAACTTAGTAGTAGCAACCAAGAAGCCAAAAAATACCACTGGTAAAACTTCCAAGTAACATAAATTTTAGAAGACATGCTTATCATAAACTTTAATTTTTGTAGTAGTGATTGTAAGGGATAAAATAAAGAGTTTTTCTTTTTGCGTGATATAGCATTAGTCCTTCAAAATATAACTTGCCACCCCAAGAAAAAGGGCTTTCCAAATGTTTCTTGTGATCGGTACACATGGTGGCTCACACCCATGTATGTGCCTTACTGGTTGCAGGCAGCCTGAAGCTGAAGTTATTGAGGGAAATTGTTGACACCATTTTGACAAGACTTAGACCAAAACTCTTACATGTTGACAAAAACCTTGTTGGAATGGGTGATCGCTTGGAAGAAATTATTCCAGAAATGATAGACCCATCATCAAATGATGTTCGCATGATTGGGATTTATGGGCTTGGAGGAATAGGGAAAACAACCGTTGCCAAAGTTGTATATAATAAAATTTCCTTTCATTTCATGATTGCCAGCTTTATTGCTAATGTTAGAGAGGATGCCAAAAGCCGAGGTCTGCTACATTTACAAAAACAACTCCTTCGCGATATCTTGTCAAGAAAAAACCTCATGATCAATGTTGATGAAGGGACCCAAATGATAAAAGAAAGGCTATGTTTTAAAAAAGTTCTTCTTGTTCTTGATGATGTTGACAGTTTGGACCAACTGGAAGCCTTGGCTAGTGATCGCAATTGGTTTGGTCCCGGAAGTAGAATCATTGTAACAACTAGAGATAAGCATTTGTTGGAGGTGCACAAAATGGATGCATTTTATGAGGCTAAGAAATTAGACCACAAGGATTCTCTTAAGCTTTTTAGTAGACATGCCTTTGAGCGGAAGTATCCCAAAAAAGGTTATGAAATACTTTCACATTTGTTGTGAGTTATGTTGATGGTCTTCCATTGGGTCTCAAAGTTCTAGGTCGTTTCCTATTTGGCAAGACAAAATATCAATGGGAAAGTGAATTGCAAAAACTAGAACGAGAACCTAACCAAGAAATTCAAAGTGTGCTCAAGAGAAGTTACGATGAATTAGATCACACACAAAAAGAGATATTCCTAGATATTGCTTGCTTCTTTAATGGAGAGGACAAAGATCGTGTTACAAGAATCCTAGATGCTTGCAGCTTCTATGCAAAGAGTGGAATACGAGTCCTCGGTGATAAATGCCTTATAACTATTTTTGACAACACGATATCAATGCATGATTTGTTACAACAAATGGGACGAGACATTATTCAACAAGAATGTCCCAAAGGCCCCGAAAAATGGAGCAGATTGTGCTATTCTGATGTTGTAAATCATGTCTTGACAAGAAATTTGGTAAGAGCAAAATGCAAATGAAATTACTTGCATACTTGAAGCTTATTTGGAACGTCCAACCTTCAAAATATTGTTTTTCTTTAACTTGTATATATAATTTATCTTCACATATCTTCTACTTTCTTTTATTAGGGAACAGAGGCAATTGAAGGCATACTCTTTGATGTGTCTCTACAGAAGCAGATACACATTACTACTGAATCCTTTGAGATGATGAAGAAACTTAGGTTGCTCAAAATCTACTGGGCTCATGAATCTGCTTCTATGGGGGAGGATATCAAAGTGGAGCTGTCCACAGACTTTGAATTCCCTTCATATGAGCTAAGATATCTCCACTGGCATGGATATCCTTTGGAATCTTTGCCTTCAAGCTTTGATGCTGAGGACCTTGTTGAACTTGACATGTCTTACAGCAGCTTGAACAACTATGGAAAGTGACTTGGTATGATGATTGATTATTTATATATTCATGTTTCTTATTTAGATAAATCTCTGAAGTTCTTGAATGCTTATACATTGAAGTATTTGTTTTTTCCTCTCTGTTGCAGTTTCTTTCAAAGTTAAATACTGTCAGAGCTAGTTACTCTCAACACCTAATGGAACTTCCAGATTTCTCAGTTAGTGCTCCAAACTTGGAAAAACTAATTCTTGATCGTTGTTCAAGTTTGATTGAGGTTCACCCATCTATTGGAAGGCTGAACAAGATAATTGTATTGAATATGAAAAATTGCAAAAATCTTAGCAGTTTTCCGAGCATTGTTGACATGGCTTGCCAGAATTCTTAACCTCTCTGGCTGCTCTGAGCTCAAGAACTTTCCAGATATTCAAGGTAATATGGAACACTTATTGGAGCTTTATTTAGGTTCAACTGGGATTGAGGAACTTCCATCTTCGATTGGGCAGATCACTGGACTTGTTTTATTGGATCTGAGAAGGTGCAAAAATCTTAAGAGTCTGCCTTCATGTATTTTTAAGTTGAAATCCCTTCAATATCTCTTTCTGTCTGGTTGTTCAAGACTCGAGAATTTTCCAGAAATAATGGAGGATATGGAGAATTTGAGAGAGCTTCTTTTAGATGGGACATCAATAGAAGTGCTACCCTCTTCAGTTGAACGTCTGAAAGGCCTTGTTCTGTGAATCTGAAAAGGAAATGCAAGAATCTTGTGAGTCTTCCAAACAACATGTGGTATTTAGGATCCCTTCAGACACTCATTGTCTCTGATTGTTCACAACTACACCAATTGCCAAGGAACATCAGGAGCTTGCAACGTCTAGGTCGCTCCATGCAGGAATGGAACTGCCATTACACAACCACCTTACTCCATTGTTTCTCTGAGAAACCTCCAAGTGTTGATCTATCCTGGATGTAAAATATTACCATCTTCTTCGTTGAGCTCACTCTTTTCATTCTGGTTGTTGCATGGAGAAAGTTCAAATGGAATTGGTTTGCGCTTGCCTCATGTTCCGTCTTTAAGCTCCTTCACAAATTTAAACCTAAGCAGTTGCAATCTAACGGAAGGAGCAATTCCTGATGATATTTGTTTCTTGTACTCACTGAAGAAATTAGATCTAAGCGGAAACAATTTTCTAAGCATACCTACCAGCCTAGAGACCTTCGGTTGGGGAGTGCCAGAATCTTACAGAAATTCCAGAGCTTCCACCAAGTGTTCGAGATATTGACGCACATGATTGCACATCCCTTTTCTTAAGTTCATCCAGTATAAGCATGTTGCAGTGGCTGCAGATCCTATTCTATTATTGCTCGAAGCCAGTTGAGGACCATTCTAGTAGTGGTGATAAGAGGGATGAATTAGTGTCTTTTTCTGGTTCTAAGCCTTCTCTAACTAATTTGGCTGTGGCAAAGCAGAAAATTTTTGAAAATGTTGCGTTTAGCATGATTCTTCCTGGAAGTGGAATTCCCAAGTGGATTTGGAATCAGAATATAGGTTATTTTGTAAGAATAAAGCTACCTACAGATTGGTATGATGATGACTTCTTAGGATTTGTTGTCTGCTCTGTTCTTGAAGACATCTCTAATGATAGAATCATATGCCATTTGAGTCCTGACACTCTTGATTACGGAGATTTGAGAGACTTCGGTCATGATTTCCATTGGAAAGATAGCAATGCCAGTTCAGAACATGTTTGGTTGGGTTATCAACCATGTGCTCAGCTGAGGATGTTTGAAATGAATGACCCCAATGAGTGGAGTCACATTGAAATTTCCTTTGAAGCAACCAGTGGAGTCAGCTCAAGAGCATCAAATTTGGTGAAAAAATGTGGGGTACGCCTCATATATGCAGAAGATCACAGAAGTATGCAATGCAGCCCTCCTCTTGGTTCAAGAGTGAGAGATAATATAGTTCAGAGAAGGAATGACAAGGCAGGGCCCAGTACTGGAAGTGGGCAGGGTTCTGTTGCCAGCAGTCAACAATCCACGAAAGATTCCAAGCTGAAGCTCAAGGGCAGATGTGTGTGTTTGTAGATTTCTAAGAGTTCCCTAGCCTTCAATCTCTGAATCTCTTATGGACCACTTGCGATTTGAAGTTCAAGAAATGAAATTTGCTAAGGAACAAACATGAGTTGATTAGATTTTTGATGAATCCTCATCAACCCCAAATTTTCAAAATGGTTTGTTTTTATGTTTTTATTTCTTTTATTTTTTGTAATCAAAAGAGAAGCTTTGAAATTTTTATTTTACCCAAGTTCTGAATCGACCCAAGCCAGGGATAGATCGATCAACTTACTTTTTCTAAGATCTATTTTTAACACTTGGATCAAGGGTTCCACCCCCTTTTAAATATAAGTTTCTATTTAATAGTTTGTTTGTGTGCGCGTGTATATTGAACAAGCATCATTTGAAATGAGCAAACACATGATTGTTTTTCTCTGCGTTTAACGCACTGTTTAGTTGTAACAAGCATATAGATTGGAACTAGGCATTTGTGACAATGACAAAGGAAACCCTTCATCCTAGCTGATTGACCAATATGTTAAGTTAAGGAACCCTTCATTCTGGCTGACTAACCAATATGCTAAGAAGTGTAACATCCTACACCACCATCAACCCCAATCTTGTACCAAAACCATCAAGTTGTATGTAGCACTTAAAATTTTTCTAAAATCTAAAAATTCGATACTTAATGTTTAGAGAATGAATGATTTTTATGCATTATTATAACCTCCATTTTTTTGTTATAATTTAAATTGAGTAAAGAAAAGAATGAATTAAATTTTAAGAGTTAGCTATGTAGCACTTAAAATTTTCTTAAATATAAAGAAGTTCGATACTTAATGTTTAGAGCATGAATGATTTTTATGGTATTATAACCTCCATTTTTTTTGTTATAATTTAACCGAGTAAGAAAGAATGAATTAAATTTCAAAGTTAGCTATACGATAATATGGCTATTGTTTTTGGTTTGAATGAAGTCAATATTGTGGACCACTTGTAGTCTTATCATTTTAAGTCTGAATTGATTAGATATTATTTTTGCTTGTGCTTAAGCAAACAAGGTTGGGATATGATTTTGTTTAATTAGTATTGGTTCTTTAAATGGTAATGAGCCTTAGACAAATCTATATGCTTTTATGTCTTTTATCTCGATGGACAAAGGAAATTTAGGAAAAGAAGAATTCTACAAGCTTACACATTTGTGTCGCAAGTTATGGATCAGAAACATTTTGTTTAAGCTAAGTTAGATAATCACTTCAAAATGTAACGTCCATACATTTAATTGGATGGAAACTGGGAATCAAGTTTTGTGACAAACCGTTGCCTCTATTGCACATGATGTAATTAGAATTTGCATGAAAGGATTTAATATGGATTGTTGCTCACACCACTGATGGCTTTATTTTTAGTGGAGCACAAGAAATGGGATTCTTGATAAATTTACCGATAATTAAATAAGTAATTGTTAAAATATTTTAGATTGGAAAACGATTCCAATCTCACGACAGTTTTTGACACATAAGCAACAATATGGAAATTCTCTTATAAGTAAGGAAATGCGTGTTTTGAAAGCGGGATTTCACCAGTCCACCTATAATTAAGGGAAATCATATTTTCAAAACACGACTTTACAATTTTACAGTGCAATCATGTCTTAAAAAAAAGACTTCATAATTTTACACTGAACTCATATTTTTAAAACACAACTTCACAATTTTATACTAAAATCGTGTCTTCAAAACACGACTTCACAATTTTTAAAACTTATATTAAAATCGTTTCTTTAAAACACAAGTTCATATTTTTACAACCATTTTGAATTCAATTCATAACAATTTTGCTTTAATTTCCAAGGCACATTAATGGCGGCCATCCACATATTTTTAATTTCAAAAAACCATTTATTCTGACTTGGTTTCTATAAAGAATGAGACATGCTGGTGTAACTTCTATATTATTTCTCTTCATTATTCCTCCATTCAAAGCTATGAGGTATCTTTTGTTGTTGATTCCTGCTTGGTTTGCTTTAATTTCCAGCCTTAATGGCTACACAACCATTTTTAATTTGAGCCAAGCGTACAACTTGGTTTTCCTATAAATTGAGACATGTGCTGGTGTTGAAAACACATATTTTTTCTCTTCATTCTTTCTCCCATTCCCTTTGTTGTTCCTGTTCCAGAGAACCATGTGAAGAACTTTTGAATCCTGGGAATAAAATTCCTAAGGACAGTGTTTTGAAAACACACCTCGATTAAATTTTATTTTCTACAAACTGCCCCTCCATTTACAGGTATACCATCAGTTTTGGACCTACACGTAACAGTCTCCAAATTTCTATACCTATTGTCTTCTCCTCATTTAAACAACCAGCATTTACAACAATCTTAGGTATTTTACACTATGGAAATCGATTCCTCTGTTGTTGGTATAGTCCCTGCTATTGACACTCTCGCAACCACCCGAGTCCCTCTGACTCGTCCTTTACAACTATCCCTCCATCGGTAATTGTTCTTGTTTCTTCTCTGTCTACTACGATGGTTTGCATTAGCTTAAAGACTCTTCTAAGCCCTTCCCGAACATCCTCAATTTGAGTCTTCTCTTACTTGAGGAATTTCAAATGCTCGCATTTTATATATTCCACCCTAGATATGCAAGGAGTGGCATGTCTGTTGTCCACTGAAAACGTGCATGCAAACACGGAGGCTTGGACACAAGCGAACAAGGTTTTTCGACATACAATCCTAACTACATTATCTAGCGAATTATTTGATGTCTACTATGCCTACAAGGACGCAAAGGTAATCTGGGAATCAATGCTCACAAAATACACTGTTGAGGTTGTGGGTAAGCAAAAATTTGTTGTAGAAAATTACTACAAATTGGAGATGGTAGGCAACAACGACATAAAACTCCAAATCAACGAGTACCACAAATTGATGGAGGAATTAAGGACTGAAAAAATAGAACTACCAAAACATAGATTTAATAGCGGAATTTGACGGTAAGAGAAACTACCCGGCTTCATTGGAAGCGACTACAAACAACAATTAAAAATATAGACAAAAGCGGTTGTCCACTGGCTGGATTTTCACTTTCTAGCATTCTATCATAAAGTTATAAATGCTTGCAGAATGAATGACAATAATAACGACCACGAGAACAGAAACTTGGTCTAAACCAACCCAAAAGGTACAATCATAAAGCTCAAAACTCTGATAACAAACCCAAAATTTCTAACCCCCATACTTTAAAAAAGAAAAGTAGTTGTTATGTTTGTGACAAACCAGGCCATCATGCAAGCATTACCGAAAGAATGGCGAAAGCAACGTATCTTAAAAAACCCTGACTTGAGGTTTGAAAGAGATGACATAATAGTTGTTGTTGTCTCAGAAGCTAATATGGTGACCAATTCCAAGAATTGGGTGGTAGACTCTAGTGCAACAAGATTTGGGAAAAGGCTGTCATGTTGAAGCTCACTTCGGGAAAGACTCTAGCTTTGAATGATGTGTTGCATGTTCCTAATATTAGAGCAAATTTAGTTTATGTTGCTCTATTGGGAAAAGTAGGGATTAAAGAGTCATTTGAATTAGATAAGATTATAATGAAAAAAAATAATGTCTTTGTGGGAAAAGGGTTTTGTAATCAGGGGCTCTTTGTGCTCAGTATTTCTGAAGTTATGAAATGAAATTCTTCTTCTTCTGCTTACTTGGTTGATTCCTATGATGTATGGCATGCTAGAAGGACATGTTAGTAGTGGATACATTAAGAAGATGCAAACTCTAGGCCTTATAAATAATATTGATTATTCAGGCTTAAGTAAATGTAAAATATGTGCCACTTCTAAGCTAACTAAAAAGGCATGTGGGTCGGTGACTAGAGAAACAAAACTATTAGAACTTATTCATTCCGATCTAGGAGATTTGAAACAAACTATGACTAGAGGAGGTAAGAAATTTTATGTGACCACGCAGTAGTTATTCTAGGTTCACTAGAGAGTTTAGTTGCTTAGAAATAAAGAATAAAAGCAATTTGATATGTTCTTAAGCTATAAATCTGAAGTAGAAAATCAACATTAGGAAAATCAAAAGGATTAGATCTGATAGAGGCGAATACATTCCTTTTAAATGATTATTGTGAAAATGAAGGAATAATTCATGGTAACTCTCATATTCACTTGAGTCAAATGGAGTTGCTAAAGAAAGAATAGGACTCTTAAAGAGATTGATGAATTCTACATAGTCAATGCTTCGACTCTTGATAATTTTATGGGGTGAGCCATGTGTGCTGTGTCGTCTACAAAATAGAATTCCATACAAGACAACTGGTAGGACACCCTATGAGTTATGGAAAGGTCATGCGCCTAACCTTAAATATTAAAAAATGTGGGGGTGTCTTGCCAAGGTTATGTTACTTTATCCTAAAAAGAGGAAACTAAGATCATAGACTTCTGATTGCATGTTTATTGGATATGCTAGTACTAGTGTAGCTTATAGATTTCTTGTTTTGAAAAGTGATGTTCTAGAATGCAACATTATTATTGAGACAAAAAATGCTGAATTTTTTTAACATAGTTTTCCACTTTTTGGAAAAATTTCTCATACACCCACAATTGTGGATGATATAGAAAACTCATATGCATGTGCCCACTACTGTGGATGATATGGAAAGCTCTCATGATGAGTTGAGAAGGAGTAAGAGACAAAGAAAAAAGGTTTCCTTTGGAGTTTATTTTTATACTTATTTGATTAAAAATGAACCGTCCTCTTATTTTGAAGCTATTTCTTCCCGTGACGTATTACATTAGAAAGAAGCCATTAAAACTGAGCTTGACTCTATTTTAAAATATCAAATGTGGGAGTTAGTCGATTTACCTTTAGGAGCAAAACCTATTGGTTACAAGTGGATTTTTAAAATAAAATATTTGCTAGATGGTTCCTATTGAAGAAATATAAGCTAACCCAGTAAAATTCAAGGTTTTTCACAAAAAAACAAAATGTTGAGCTATTTTGATCACACATGGGAACCCAACCTTTGTGATTGGAGATCTATGAAAAGGTTCATATGGTATAACAAGTCAGCACACTAATTCGATAGCACCAACAAAATTATTCCCAGCCTCCACCATGGTGGTTATGGTGCTAGAATGCATATTTTGAGAGGATAAGTGATACTCTTAATGATTTCATAACCCTTATGGGTATTACATATAAATGTAGTATGCACTTGATGAAATCACCTATATAAATGTGAAGTGGGGCCGCTCTCATGAAATGGTATGGCAAAATTTCTAGAGCACTTATGAAATAATTAAGCACGTGCATGGCCTAATCGCTCACAACGGCGTTGAACAGCAAGAATCGTGATGTGTGATGTTGATGATAAGGGTCTAATTTATGTTCGAAATCTTCTAGTTAAAGCAAAAGTTAAAACTGCGCCAATACTACGCAAATTAAATCTTATTCATATGTTTGGTTCCATAGTTCATTGAACACCAAATTTAAGGCGCTTACCTTCTTCCATATTTCAGCAAAATGTTTTAAATTCAAATATCTTTTAAATAAGTAAAGTTGTTAGTAAGAAATAGTTTTCAAAAGATCTTGTCCCACGTGGAAAAGCGACATTTTGGGTTTATATACTAAAAAAACTCATTTGTATAGGGTTGTACACAAGAGAGGTTGAGATGAGGGAGCCTCAGACCTTGCAATAAATGGGCCAAAGCCCCATTTGATGCAAATCGATGGATTTTCCTGCCTTGAGCCTGAATACCACAGGACACATTTGGTTTTAATCAAAATCAATTTTGTTTTGTTTGCCTACATAAAAACCAAACAGTTTTCTCAATTCAAAACAACCATTTTGAATTCAATTCATAACGGTTTTGCTTTAATTTCCAACCTTAATGGCCAACAACTGTATTTTTTAATTTCAAACCAAACTGTTACAGCTTGGTTTTCCTATAAATTGAGACGTGCTGGTGTCGAAGACAGATTTTTTTTCCCTTCATTCTTCCTCCCATTCCCTCTACTGTTCCTGTTCCAGAGAACCCTCTGAATAACGGTTGAATCCTGGAGATAAAATTCCTAAGGACAGTGTTCTGAAAACACGCCTCTGTTAAATTTTATTTTCTACAAATTTTCCCTCCATTTACATGTACATCATCAATTCCGAACCTAGACACAACCAACAGTCACCAAATTTCTACACTGCTATCTTCTGCTACTACTGTCTTCTCCTCATTCAAACAATAGCATTTGACATTATTCAGTTAATCATTGAGGACTAATTAAAAAAGACTGGCTAAAGTGGGATTATCCATAATTATTTGTTTCTGACCCAACAAAATTTATTTAATATAATATTTATCTTTTAGTTATTTATTTCTCTGTGCCATCCCACTACTGGAACATGTAAAGACTGTAATACCTGAGAGGAGGTTGAATTTTCAATTAAATAATGGGCACGACACCGACTTGCGCGAATAAGTATATATATATATATATATATATATATATATTGAGGACTGATTTGTGGATTTGGAGATCAGAGAAGGTGGCAGTGTTTCAGGAGAATGAGATTTTGGAATGATTAAGATTTACTAGAATTTTTTGCTTTGGAAGTACTCCAAGTTGAATCGGTGATGGGTGGGTTCCGATTACAAAAAAAAAAAAAAAAAAACACTCATGTTGACTTTCTGCCATTGCACCCGTCTTCCATGGACATTCATTGAATCTCTTCCATCCACCGGTGCTTTCTTTTCCCTTGTACCAAGAAATTGCCAAAGTTCAGATGGGCCCTGATAGTAAGACAACCTGTCAATGGCTTCTGGAATTCGTCCAAGGACGTCTTCTTCTACTCCTATTCATCCGAGGGATTACGAAGTTTTCTTGAACTTTAGGGGTGAAGATACCCGTAAAGGTTTCACAGATCATCTCTATGCAGCTTTGGTTCGGAAAGGGATTGTCACCTTTAGAGACTACGAAGGACTCTCAAGGGGAGAAAAGATTTCATCAGAACTTTTTAGAGCTATTGAGAAGTCAAGGTGCGCTCTCGTGATTCTTTCCGAAAATTATGCCGATTCCAAATGGTGTTTGGAGAAGACGGCGGCGAAGAAAGATCATGGAGTGCAGGATAGAAATGGAATGTTAGTTTCCAGTTTTTCTATAAGCGGATCCTTCCGATGTTAAAGGAAGTGTGCAGGGCGAAAGTTGTAGACATTACTCGAACATCCAAAGAAGTAGAGTATGACCGCCCCAGATATAGAGAGGTGGAGGGAAGCTTTGAGTGAAGTGGCCTATCTCTCAGGATGGGACCTACGTGATCGGTAAGTAGTTTCTTCCATCTCTTGCAAGTATTCCTTGAATTCTGTTGTGAGTGTTAAAACAGAAATTCTTAGAGTCCGGGTTACTTGTTTGAAAGGACTTCCCACCATCATAGAATTTTAGGCACTTTGGAACCCGAAAACAAAATAGATGAAATTTTTGGAGAAATATTAAAAATAGGTTTAAAAAACACAATAAATTAATTAAATGTTTATTAAAGTGTATTCTATTTGCCAGCTTCTCTATACCACTATATAAGGACTAAAAATTTCAAATATGTAGAATTTTGATTATATTTTATTTTCTTTTATATTTTTCATGATGAAACCAAACATGAGAAAATTATTTTCCTTAGGCTTCATTTGGAACCTAGAAAGTACTAAAAAAATAAAGTAGTGATGCAGCGTATGTGTAGCGCGATTGATCAACACACGATTGATCAACAAGAATAACAAATCTCAATGCAGAGAGAATGATTTCTCTTAGTCAAAGGCAGTAGAGCAAAAGCTTTTAATTTTTTTGATAAATTAGTAAAGGTAATTGAAGTCAAAAACAAACTCTAAACATACAAACTCTAAAACATCTATTTCATACCCTGTAGATAATACATAATAGAAATAAATAGCATGCCATCCGTCTGTAGCTCAAATCCACATAAAGCATTGTTGTTGATCTTCTTAACAATTTGGTATGGTCCATACTTTCTTTGTTGAAGCTTGCTATGGCCACCTTGCATTAGAGCCTTGATAATGAAAACCATCAATTCATCATTAACATCAAACGACTTTAATCGTCTATGCTTGTCTGCCTCCATCTTGTACTTTCCATTAGCCTTCTCTAACTTGTTCTTGGCATCTGCTTGCACCTCTTGAACTTGTTTTGCCAAATCTGAAATTTGCTAAAGACTACAGGGACCTTTGAAGCTTAACGCACATCTAAAGCATGATTAGGACCTTTACATGTATAGGGCTAGAAAATGGGGATCTACTTGTTGCACTATGAACGACGTCGTTATTGGAAAATAAAGCATTGCTATGGAAAACCCATTGCTTTGTTCTATCCATGCAAATACTAAATAAGATTACCCCCGAGTCCTATTAACAAACTTTGTTTTATGCAATCTGTGGATGTTATTGCCTCTGCGAGTTCAATGGCAAGTCAAATAGCCTCAAATAGTCATCAAAAGTGACTAAGGGCTTGCAGTATCACAATCTTATGTAGTAGTATTTGGCACTCCATGCAACCTTCTGACCTCCTACATATAATAGTTTGTAGTAGAAGATGCATCTGTGATCTTCTTACATAATGAGAAATGAGTCATCTTAGAAAACACATCCTTGAAACAAACATAGAATCCATACCTCATCGAGTTCGGCAAACCCAACCTGATAGATGAAAAGATCCTCCCTTATAGCATTAGGAATGAAGTAATGGCATGTATAACCTCGTGTTTTGGGTCATTACCTTTGTGTATGCATAGCACCTTAGCTGTATGATTGCATATGTTCTCAAGTTGGAGCCAATGGACACCTCATCCTTCACGGATTCAATGGTTTTATCACTTCGACTCGCTAAACCACTACCATGCAAGTCTCTAATGACCTTCTTACGAAGAGAGGTGGGAGTAAGACAAAGTTGCCCACTCTTCATGAGAAACCCATCATGTATATAAAAATCAACATAAGGTTGTTTAAGCACACAAGTAGCCCAAACCTTTTTGAAGTCATTATCATGCGCATACAATTAAAGTCGATGTCTCTCAAAACTGGTATCTCTAAACTGAGTTCTCACCCAGAAGCCACTCGTCTACATAGTATGCACTACTATTTTGTCTGGCTTGTAAGACAGGCTTATAAAGGAATTTCTTTATGTAAGCTAACCACCTAGCATGCATATCACTTCTAATTTGCTTCTATGTACTTAAGTACTTCAAATCTTGATGATCAATATAAAGAATGAAATCCTTAGCTATGAGACAATGCTCCCAAGTTGTCAAAGCCCTCACAACAGCATAAAATTCCTGTCAAAGGTAGTCCATTTACGCCTTGCTTCACACAATTTTTCACTAAAGAAAGCTATCGGCCTCTTCTCTTGAGATAAAACAGCCCTATACCAATTCCAATCGCATCATACTTTACCTCAAATAACTTCAAAAAATCTGGTAATTCCAAGACAAGCGTTGTGCTCAACTTCTCTTTAATCAAAGCAACACTACTCGCTTGCTCCTCGCCTTAATGGAACCTCTCTTTCTTCAAACACTCAATAATGTGTGCCACAATGCTACTGAAATGTTTAATGAACCTCCTATAAAAGGTTGCTAACCTATGGAAGCTCCTTACATCACTAACATTCTTTGGCGTAGGCTATTCTCTAATAGCCTTCACTTTCTCCTCATCTACTTTAATTCCCTCAGTACTTACTACATAGCCAAGAAATTGCAAACTATTTGTCATAAAAACACATTTTTTCAAATTTTTCATATACTTTGTTTCCCTCAACACACAAGCTTACTTCCCCAAGGTGTCCAACATGTCTCCTCCTTCGACTTAGTATGAATCAAAATATCATCCAAAGAAAGAAAACAACTACAAATTTGCCTAAGAAAGGTTGTAGTACTACGATTCATAGTCGCATAAAAATCTTAGGAGCATTTGTTAACCTAAAGGCATGACTAACCATTCGTACAACTCATCCATTGTCTTAATGTTGTCTTCCCTCATCACTGGACAGTTCTAATATGATGATAACCACTCCTGCAGAGTCAATCTTGCTAAACACAAAATGCTCCATCATTGTCAGAGCATATCATCTGACCTTAGAATAGGGAAATCTCTATCCGATGGTAATTTTATTGATCACCTTATTGTCAACACATCACTTAGGCTCCCATCTTTCTTACATCAACAAAGTGGAGCTGGACATGAGCTCATGCTAGCCTGAATATACCTTTCTTAGCAACTTTTTCTACCTTCTCCTTAAGATTTCCATTTCTCCTTAGGACTCATCCTATAATGAGGCAGATTAGGAAAAGCACCTAGAACCAAATCTATATGATGTTGTATGTTACGCATAGGAGGTAATCCAACAGGTAAATCTTTAGGAATCACATCATTAAACTCCTTTAACAAAGTACGCACCTCCGCAGAATTTGAGTAAAATAAATCTTTACTTTCTCTCTCCCTTCACAACCGTCAAATACACTTCTCGGGTCTCATACACCAGCCCATAAGTGAAGATGGGTCATGCACAAAAGTTAGAAGGTTCCTTCCTCTGCACATGGCAACCAGGTTGGTCAGCTTCCTAGTGAAGGCACTAGTGTCTATTTTAACATCTAATTGATAAATTACTCTTACCAGTGTGCGTCCCATCATACTACAGATGCTTCAGATAAAATATGACAAGCATCCATATCCACCACATCCACCCAGTACACCTCATCATTATACTTGTCGATAGAGAAGAACGCCCTTCTGGCGTTCCATGCACTGAATACCACCAACTTCTTTAATCCACTAATAGCATATGGGCTGGGTGGGTTCCATCTCTAGCGTAGCCTCTCACAACATCTTTACTTATTATGTTCTCCTTTACCCAGCTATCATGTAAGATCCGCACAAACTCCTTTGCATAGTACACCTAGTGCGAAAGAGCATATTGCATTGAGTCTCATCACCGCACTTCGGAGATAACATAAGCTTCCTCACCACACAAGTGTACTCTTCATGCTCATATTCCTCATAATCATCATCCCCATCAAGTTCGTACACCTCATTCTCTACAACATCATCGTCTTTCTCCACTACATTCACTGCCTTCCGTTTAGGACATTCATTGGAACAGTGGCCAACCTCTCCACATTTATAGAACTATGCTGAAGGCCTTGCATAAGGGCTGTGAACATAGCTAAAGTATTGCCATACACTCGGCTGCTACTACACTTTTTCCTTTTCCTATACCAACATTGACGAGTCTCACATTCACTCCCGGTTTCTGATTATAGGTGTTTTTCCCTTGTCACTTTAGGCCTTGTTGTCCACCTCTACATATCTTATAATTCATCTCTGAGTTTGCTCCAAAATGAGTAACTCGGCTTTCATAGCCAAATTTGCCTCTTTTACTTTGAAAACCATACGCACCCCTATTTATCTCTAATAGTAATACTTGACCAACTTAAAATATCTTGCACTGTTGGTTCTCACTTTCTGATAATTGATTCTTCTCTACCAAATTCAAAAAAAAAAAAAATCAGCAATTTATTCATTCACACTCTTGCTACCCTATGTACATCTTTGATAAGTATCAAAAATATATTGGTCATAGTCTGAAGGCAAAAATCTACCTCATAATAATTGTTTCATCCTACGCCATGTTTGAACCGGACCATGCCCCTCTCTCATCCTCTTCTCTCTCATCATGCACCATACTCCATTCTTGCTTTTAACTTTATAAGCAAACAAATTTTAACATTTCTACCTTTAGGCAACTCGATATAGTCAAAGAACCTGCCTACTTCAATCAACTAATCTAAAAACCCTGATATTAAGATCACACTTTGAGTTAGGGATACCTACCGTGGATTTATATTTGTCGTCTCCTTTGTAGTTTGGTTGCCACTACCTTCCACCTCTTTGTCTACCACGTGGATTTGAAAATTCACCCAAGTCGGCCTCCTCATCCGAAGTGTCATCAAATCCTACGACTGGCATTTCTTTGATTTCGTATATTTGGAATGGAATTAAAATTTGGACTAGTATTTTTATGAGATAAATAAGTGTCCTAATGCTCTCTTTTCTCAATTTTGTGATTGGGCTAACCATTGAGCGAAAATGAGTGAAATAAAAGAAAAATCGGCAAAGTCATCATGCGATCGCAACAAACATGTGATCCTTTCATCTGCATGATGTCCTTCTATGCCTTCCTCATTGGTATGGGAACATTAGACTCAGGTACTCTCAAGGGTTAAATGCAGTCCCTCATGCTACAGCGTGAGTCCACTTGTGTTACAGCGTGAGTCCTCTCACGCTACAACGTGAGTCCTCTCACGCTACAACGTGAGTCCTCTCACGCTACAACGTGAGTTGGCTTTGAAAGTTCCAATAGCTCCTCATTTTCTCCATGCCACGATGTAGATTTGCCACGCTAAGACGTGGATGTCGAGGTGATCTTTTGTTATCTCCTGTCCTTCTCGGTTTAGTTTATAAAGAAGCCCAAATTAGGGCTTTTGGAAGGGTTCACGGAAGCATACAGAGCACAAATCTTGGGAAAGGCTTGAATAAGAAGGAAATGGAGGAGAAGATGGGAGCTTTATCAAGTTACTTCTCTTTCCCTCTTTTTGTTTCCTCTCTTTTAATGGTTGTATTTTCCTCAAAGATGTTTTAGTTTGTTTCTTAGGGTTTAGATGTAGCTAAAGACATAAATGTATGGATTTCTTCTAATTTATATTGATTGATGTGTTATTTTCACATATATATGTTGAGTATTTCATTTAGGCTTGATGTTTGTGGGTATTTTACCAATATTTGCATTATTTGTGGCTTGATTTGAGACTAAGAAGTGATGATTAAGTTAGACCATGAATGAAATTCCATCTAGTATCATGAGATAGAGATATAAATGAGATTAGATGTGGTATTGGGATTTATAGGGTTCACAACATTCTTAGTTATGATGGTTTGAGGAAGACATGCAATAAAACCTTTTGTAAGGGTAGTGTGTGGATGATATAGAGAGATTTGCATATACATTAGTGAAACTGTCATCTTCATATGAAAATTGGGCATTGATTGATTGAATTGGGAGGTTCATATATGATTGTTTAGGTGAAATCTATGCCTTGAGGCTTTTTAGTCTTTATTGAGTCGTTGTAGTTTAGGAATTTTCATTCTTTAGTTTAGTTTGATTTCTATTTCAACTTCACCGTTGTGTTAATCCAAATAAAGGTAGGACTATTCTAATTTCAGTAATTAGTAACCCAATCCTCGTGGGACGATAACATTTATATTACTTGAGAGGCACTCTTGCGTGCACTTGCGAATATAGACAAACACATTTTATATAGCACATTTCAAACTATCGGCCTCAAATGCACGAATCACATTTTGGGATTGGTTGCCATCGCTAACCGGTATTAAGGTAACGATTGGGAGAAACTGCTATGATACCACGATGTAGCATAGCCACGATTGATCAGCAAGAATAACATGTATCAATCGGATATGGTGATTCTCAATCCGAGAGAAACGAGTAAAGTAAAAAAGCTTTGAATTTTTTGATAAATTGATAAAAGTGATCAAAAAGACCAAAACAAACTCCTAAAACATCTATCTATACTCTAGACATAATATGGGTATAATAGAAAATAAAATAATATCCCAAAACAATAACAGGAAAGAAAATAATACCCAAAACAATAATGGAAAAAAGAAATAATATCCCAAAACAATAATAGGAAGAAAATAATACCTGAAGCAATAATCGAAAAGAAATATGTCCCAAGCAATAGGAAAGGAAATATCTCAAAAACAATATTAGGAAATAAAAATAATCTCAAAAATAAAGATAATAGCTCAAAACAGCAAAATAAGGATTTTGATTAATTTGATACGCCCTCATCCAAGTAGGGAGGAAAATAATTGAGAAAAGTAGAAGGAAAGAAAAATGGGAGAAAAATAAAAAATAGGTTTTAAACGTAATAAATCAATTCTCTATATTTATTCAAAGAACTTCGTTTTGTTTTGTTTCTATTAAATAAAGCTAAGAAATTTTAATATATATAAAATTTTGAGAAGAATTTTGATTATATTTGAATTTCCTATTAAACTTTCCATGGTGACACCAAATATGAGAAAATAATTTTCCTTACGATTTTTTTTTCTTTTCTTAATACTTTCCTAGTTTCAAATGGAGCCTAAGTATTTTTTTTTTCTTTCCCTAATACTTTCCGATTTTAAATAAAGCCTCTTATGGATTTTAGTCAAGGGGTTGGGTTGATAGGGCTAATAATGAAATATATTTAAAAGACATGATCAACATATGTGTCTCTACTATATAAAAAATTATTCAATCCAAAGCTTCCTACTAATTTCGAAAAGATAACCCACGTTCAGTGGAATATACAATTTTAAAATGTGTTGTCTAGTTTTAATTATATTTCATCACTTATTTTACATGATTATATTAAATGTTAAAATTTGAAATGGTCAGCTATCCTACTTATCAACTACATTTTCATCAACTCATATAATTTCTAGAACATTTCATAAGAATTAGCTACTCCTAGAATAGATGTTGGGATCACTACAAGTTAATCGTGTGTTACAATGACGTTAATCAAGAAAAATTGCTTCTCCGAATTACAAGGACGTTTCCCTAAAGCGTCATGGTGTAGACTATCACTGTATATGTTTAGATATATTGACGTTGGTTACAAGCATCATTATTTGTAAATCAAAACTATGACATTCACGAGTGTCATTTGTCTATAGTTTCAACAATATCTTAACTATGACACATATACGAGCGTCATTAATTTTCATATGTTACAAGTGTTATCATCTTTCTCACATTAAAAATCATATTTGCATTAATTTCATCGTCTATAAATCATGATATAACATCTCATAGTTATTGAAAATCCACACATATTATGAAAGTCATATAGATAAGGAAAAAACTTTATCAAAGTCATGTGGATAAGGAAAAAGAAAGCTATTTATATATTCATTGATCCAAAATTACATTCCCAACAAGTTTTCATAAATTCTAAGTATGAATACAAAAAGTTCTTTAATTTGTTAGTAGTGGAGAATCTTTCTATGGGAGAGTGCTAAGACCATCAAAGTCACCACATAAGGCCTTCTGTTCCTGTTTAAATGTGGTGTGTGTGTAAGCTTTAACGTGTAAAGTCACTATTCTTTACCAATAATGGTTTTAAGTCCTAGAGTGATGGTGTGTGTGTATGTGCAAAGTCACTATTCTGTCCAATAATGATTTAAAGTCCTAGAGTGATGGTGTATGTATGGAACTAGGTATCAAATGATCATTTGAAGTTCTATTATGATGCCAAAAATAGTGGCAAGAATATTCTAACAAATAATGTTGATCTTTTGTTTGTGTGCATGTGTTTGTGGAACTAGGCATCAAATGATGATTTTAAGTCCTATTATGATATCTGCCAAAAATAGTGGAAGAAATAATTTAACACATAATATTGATTTTTAGTGTGTGTGTGTGTTATATTGGAACTAGGCATCAAAGATTTTAAGTCCTATTATGATGCCAAAAATGGTGGCAAAACTAGTTTAAAACATAATATTGATCTTTAGATCTTATAAAGTGATATCCTATCAAAACAGATCCAATGACTGTTACATTAAGCATGAATGAAGCTGGAAAATAAAACAAATTCATGTTAGTGTGATTGATCTTGAAGCTTAAAAAAAGGTTAAAATCAGAGTTTCAATCACATGTTTGAAGGGAGAAAACAAAGGAGGAACAAAATAAGGAAAGGAAGATATGCTTCAAATGCACCCTTTGATGTTTTTCCTAAATAAGAAAGGGGAACTAGGTTAGTAATTTGAGTGAATTTCTTTTTGCTTTTGCTTTTGCATTATGTATCATTATTCCCTCTTTTGTAGAATAGATAAACTTAGTAGTAGCAACCAAGAAGCCAAAAATACCCTTTGAGTAAAACTTCCAAGTAACATAAATTTTAGAAGACATGCTTATCATAAACTTTAATTTTTGTAGTAGTGAATGTAAGGGATAAAATCAAGAGTTTTTCTTTTTGCGTGATATAGCATTAGTCCTTCAAAATATAACTTGCCGCAGAAAAGGGCTTCAAATGTTTCTTGTGATCGGTACCTTGGTGGCTCACCCATGTATGTGCCTTACTGGTTGCAGGCCTGAAGCTGAAGTTATTGAGGAAATTGTTGACATCATTTTGACAAGACTTAGACCAAAACTCTTACATATTGACAAAAACCTTATTGAGATGGATGATCGCTTGGAAGAAATTATTCCAGAAATGATAGACCCATCATCAAATAATGTTCGCATGAGTGGGATTTATGGGCTTGGAGGAATAGGGAAAACAACCATTGCCAAAGTTGTATATAATAAAATTTCCTTTCATTTCATGATTGTCAGCTTTATTGCTAATGTTAGAGAGGACGCCAAAAGCCGAGGTCTGCTACATTTACAAAAACAACTCCTTCGCGATATCTTGTCAAGAAAAACCTCATGATCAATGTTGATGAGGGGACCCAAATGATAAAAGAAAGGCTATGCTTTAAAAAAGTTCTTCTTGTTCTTGATGATGTTAGCCAGGGTTTGGACCGCTGGGAAGCCCCTTGGCTAGTGATCGCAATTGGTTTGGTCCATAAGTAGAATCATTGTAACAACTAGAGATAAGCATTTGTTGAGTGCACAAAATGGATGCATTTATGAGGCTGAAATTAGACCACAGGGTTCTCTTAAGCTTTTAGTAGACATGCCTTTGACGGAAGTATCCCAGGTTATGAAATACTTTAGCATTACATTTGTGAGTTATGTTGATGGTCTTCCATTGCGGTCTCAAAGTTCTGGTCATTTTCCTGTTGGCAAGACAAAATATCAATGGGAGAGAAGTGAATTGCAAAGCTAGACGAGAACCTAACAGAAAATTCAAAGTGTGCTCAAAGAGGATTCAGATGAATTGATCTTGCAAAGATATTCCTGAATATTCTTCTTTAATGGAGAGGGACCAAAGATCGTATTTACAGAATCCTAGATGCTTTAAACTCTATACAAAGTGGAATCACAGTCTGGTGATAAATGTCTGTAACTATTTTTGACAACAGTATCAACATGATTTGTTACAACAAATGGGGACCAGACATTAAATGAGCAGAAAGTGTCCCAAAGGCCCCGAAAAAATGGGCAGTGTGTCTATTCTGATGTTATGATCATGTCTTTGACAAGAAATTTGGTAAGAGCAAAATGCAAATGAAATTACTTGCATACTTGAAGCTTATTTGGAACGTCCAACCTTCAAAATATTATTGTTTTCCTTCAACTTGTATATATAATGTATCTTCACATATATTCTCACTTTCTTTATTAGAGACAGAGAGCAGATTGAAGGCATACTCTTTGATGTGTCTCTCTACACAGAAGCGATACATTACTTCATGAATCCTTTGAGATGATGAAGAAACTTAGGTTGCTCAAATCTACTGAAACCATGAATCTGCTTCTATGGGGAGGATATATCAAAGTGGAGCACAATCTGAAGCTTTTGAATTCCCTTCATATGAGCTAAGATATCTCCACTGGCATGGATATCCTTTGGAATCTTTGCCTTCAAGCTTTGATGCTGAGGACCTTGTTGAACTTGACATGTCTTACAGCAGCTTGAAACAACTATGGGAAAGTGACTTGGTATGATGATTGATTATTTATATATTCATGTTTCTTTGTTGAATGAAATCTCTGAAGTTCTTGAATGTACATTGAAGTACTTGTTTTTCCTCTCTGTTGCAGTTTCTTTCAAAGATTTAAATACTATCAGAGCTAGTTACTCTCAACACCTCATGGAACTTCCAGATTTCTCAGTTAGTGCTCCAAACTTGGAAAATCTAATTCTTGATGATTGTTTAAAGTTTGATTGAGGTTCACCCATCTATTGGAAGGCTGAACAAGATAATTGTATTGAATATGAAAAATTGCAAAAATCTTAGCAGTTTTCCGAGCATTGTTGACATGAAAGCACTTGAAATTCTTAACCTCTCTGGCTGCTCTGAGCTCAAGAACTTTCTAGATATTCAAGGTAATATGGAACACTTATTGGAGCTTTATTTAGGTTCTACTGGGATTGAGGAACTTCCATCTTCGATTGGGCAGATCACTGGACAATTTTGTGGATCTGAGAAAGTGCAAAAAATCTTAGAGTCTGCCTTCATGTATTTTAAGTTGAAATCCCTTCAATATCTCTTTCTATCTGGTTGTTCAAGACTGAGAATTTTCCAGAAATAATGGAGGATATGGAGAATTTGAAGGCTTTTTAGATGGGACATCAATAGAAGTGCTACCCTCTTCAGTTGAACGTCTGAAAGGTGTAATTCTATTGAATCTGAGGAAATGCAGAATCTTGTGAGTCTTCCAAACAACATGTGTTATTTGAGATCCCGCTGGGACACTCATTGTCTCTGATTGTTCCACAGCACACCCAATTGCCAGCTGGAACATCAGGGCTTGCAACGTCTAGTGCAGCTCCATGCAGATGGAACTGCCATTTTACACCTTACTCCATTGTTTCTCACAAGAGAAACCTCCAAGTGTTGATCTATCCTGGATGTAAAATATTACCATCTTCTTCGTTGAGCTCACTCTTTTCATTCTGGTTGTTGCATGGAGAAAGTTCAAATGGAATTGGTTTGTACCTCATCTTCCGTCTTTGACTCCTTCACGAAATTTAAACTAAACGGTTGAAATCTATGAAGGAGCAATTCCTGATGATATTTGTTTCTTGCTCACTGGAAGAATTAGATCAGCGACAAGATTTTCTAAGCTGCCTACAGCCTCAGTGAGGGCTCACTAACCTAAGGAGACCTTCAGTTTGGGAAGTGCAGAATCTTACAGAAATTCAGGCTTCCACCTAAAGTGTTCGAGGATATTGACCTTTATGATTGCAAGATCCTTTTCTTAAGTTCATCCAGTATAAGCATGTTGCAGTAGCTGCAGATCCTATTCTATTATTGCTCGAAGCCAGTTGAGGACCATTCTAGTAGTGGTGATAAGAGGGATGAATTAGTGTCTTTTCTGGTTTCTAAAGCCACTACTCTAACTAATTTGGCTGTGTAAACGAAAATTTTGAAAATGTTGCGTTTAGCATGATTCTTCCTGGAAGTGGAATTCCCAAGTGGATTTGGAATCAGAATATAGGTTCTTTTGTAAGAATAAAGCTACCTACAGATTGGTATGATGATGACTTCTTAGGATTTGTTGTCTGCTCTGTTCTTGAACATCTCCCTGATAGAATCATATGCCATTTGAGTTCTGACACTCTTGATTACGGAGATTTGAGAGACTTCGGTCATGATTTCCATTGGAAAGATAGCAATGCCAGTTCAGAACATGTTTGGTTGGGTTATCAACCATGTGCTCAGCTAAGGATGTTTCAAATGAATGACCCCAATGAGTGGAGTCACATTGAGATTTCCTTTGAAGCAACCAGTGGAGTCAGCTCAAGAGCATCAAATTTGGTGAAAAAATGTGGGGTACGCCTCATATATGCAGAAGATCTCAGAGAGAATGCAGTACGGCCTCCTCTCAGTTTCAGAGTGGGAGATAATATAGTTCAGAGAAGGAATGACAAGGCAGGGCCCATTACTGGAACTGGGCAGGGTTCTGTTGGCAGCAGTCAAAAATCCACGAAAGATTCCCAGTTGAAGCTCAAGGGCAGATGTGTGTGTTTGTAGATTTCTAAGTGTTCCCTAGCCTTCAATCTCTGAATCTCTTATGGACCACTTGCGATTTGAAGTTCAAGAAATGAAATTTGCTAAGGAACAAAGATGAGTTGATTAGATTTTTGATGAATCCTCATCAACCCCAAATTTTCAAAATGGTTTGTTTTTATGTTTTTATTTCTTTTATTTTTTGTAATAAAAAGAGAAGCTTTGAAAATTTTATTTTACCCAAGTTCTGAATCGACCCAAGCCAGGGATAGATCGATCAACTTACTTTTTCTAAGATCTATTTTTAACACTTGGATCAAGGGTTCCACCCCCTTTTAAATATAAGTTTCTATTTATTAGTTTGTTTGTGTGTGCGTGTATATTGAACAAGCATCATTTGAAATGAGCAAACACATGATTGTTTTTCTCTGCGTTTAACTCACTGTTTAGTTGTAACAACCATATGGATTGGAACTAGGCATTTGTGACAATGACAAAGGAAACCCTTCATCCTAGCTGATTGACCAATATGTTAAGATAAGGAACCCTTCATTCTGGCTGACTGACCAATATGCTAAGAAGTGTAACATCCTACACCACCATCAACCCCAATCTTGTACCAAAACCATCAAGTTGTATCTAGCACTTAAAATTTTTCTTAAATATAAAAATTTACTTAATGTTTAGAGCACGAATGATTTTTATGCATTATTATAACCTCCATTTTTTTGTTATAATTTAAATTGAGTAAGAAAGAATGAATTAAATTTCAAAGTTAGCTATGTAGCACTTAAAATTTTTCTTAAATATAAAAGTTCGATACTTAATGTTTAGAGCATGAATGATTTTTATGCATTATTATAACCTCCATTTTTTTTGTTATAATTTAACCGAGTAAGAAAGAATGGTCATTCAAAGTTAGCTATACGATAATATGGCTATTGTTTTTTAGTTTGAATGAGTCAATATTGTGGACCACTTGTAAGTCTTATCATTTTAAGTCTGAATTGATTAGATATTTTGCTTGTGTAAGCTCAAACAAAGGTTGGTGTATGATTTTGTTTAATTAGTATTGGTTCTTTAAATGGTAATGAGCCTTAGACAAATCTATATGTTTTTATGTCTTTTATCTCGATGGACAAAATTTGAGAAGAAAGAGAGAATTCTACAAGCTTACATTTGAGTCACAAGTTATGGATCTTAAACATTTTGTTTAAGCTAAGTTAGATAATCACTTCAAAATGTAACTTCCATACATTTATTTGGATGGAAACTGGGAATCAAGTTTTGTGACAAACCGTTGTCTCTATTGCACATGATGTAATTAGAATTTGCATGAAAGGATTTAATATGGATTGTTGCTCACACCACTAATGGCTTTATTTTTAGTGGAGCACAAGAAATGGAATTCTTGATAAATTTACCCATAATTAAATAAATAATTTTTAAAATATTTTAGATTGGAAAATAATTTCAATTCCAAGACAGTTTTTGGCACATAAGCAACAATGTGGAAATTCTCTTATAATAAAATCATGTTTTCAAAACACGGCTTGACAATTTTATATTGAAATCATGTCTTCAAAACACGACTTTACAATTTTACATTGCAATCGTGTTTTCAAAAAAAGACTACACAATTTTACATTGAAATCATGTTTTTAAAACACAACTTCACAATTTTACACTAAAATCATGTCTTCAAAACACGACTTCACAATTTTAAAAACTTATACTAAAATCATGTCTTTAAAACACGATTTCATATTTTTACATTGAAATCGTATCTTCAAAACACAACTTCACAGTTTTACAATTTACACTGAAATCATGTCTTCAAAACATGATTTAACATTTTAACACTAAAATTGTGTTTTTAAAACACAATTTCACATTTTCACATTGAAATCGTGTTTTGAAGACATGATAGTTATGTGGCACTTAGTTATAATAGTGTCATAGATTTGAAAATATTTATTTTTCTTCTATATTATAAAACATTTTTTTTTCTAATTATGGTAATATTTAAAAAGCCCCAAGAAATGCCTTAGAACATTTTGCTATTGAAATGGAAGGATGGCAATGAATATTAATAATGTTTGAAAGCAGACAGTTGGGGGGTGGGGATTGGGTTGTACATATGCAAAAGACGTGGGGGGTAATTGGAGCCATGTGAAATTTGCTTTCAGTTTCATCTAAACACGTCCGGTTTGATTCGTGATTCAGTTCGATTCGACTAGTAGCCTCCTTTCGCGGCTACTATTCAAATAGAGATACGAGCCGGACGGTTTAGATGAAACCAAGCGGTTCACATGGCTCCAATTACCCCCATCGATTGAACCAGTGAATCATGAATTGGTAACTTTTTCGGTTCAATGACCGATTCGATTTTTAAAATATTGAATATTAAAATGGAAGGAGGGCGGTGCGAAATTTGAGCAGGGAGTCGTCTTTCCTGAGTTTTTCGATTCCCACATCAGAGGGACAATAAAATTGTAAAAGGTTTTTAAAGTCATAAGCAACCATCTAATTGTCAGCCTAATGTGTCATTAGTTGAAACTCACAAGAAATGGGTAGGTTGTTAATAAAAGTCATATCCAGTTTGGTCACATATTTATAAAAGTCATATTCTGATGACTTGGCCATAAGGGGTAGGTTATTGAAATGACATTTTCTCTACTTTTAAAATTTTGTAAAATGAAAGTGTCTCTTAAATATATACCTTCATAATTTTAAAATTTTTGAATTTATATTATGTCTTTTGAAGAAACACTTTCATAATTTTAAAATTTTTGAAATTAGACTAAAATTGTATCTTAAAGATACTTTCTAAATTATTGAAATGTTATATTGAAAGTGTATTTTGAAGAAACACTTTTAAAATTTTAAAATTTTTGAATTTATATTAAAAGTATCTTTTGAAGATACACTTTTTAAAAATTCGAAAAACAGTATATCTTGAAAAGACACTTTCTAAATTATTGAAATGTTATATTAAAAGTTCTTTTGAAAATATACTTTCTAAAAATTCAAAAAACTGAACTTTTAAATAGCTTTTTTGACTACCAAAACCCATATTTTGAAGCTTTATCCTACATGTCAAGCTTATGTAGAGAAAATTATACTATACTTAGGATTAGTTTTCAAACCACATTTTTTTCAAGATTTTTTTAAATTTTTATTATTATTTTGAAAACATCCGTCATTAGGTGACTTTTATTTATAAAAGTCATTCAGGTGACTTGGTAATGGAAATGAAGTTTGAAGGAAGGAAAGTGACATTTTTTTTTTTCTTTTCTTTAGTTCCAAGAAACTTTTCGTGGAAATAATTTCACTTTAAATCATGATATATAGAACTCTCTGTTACTTGCTGGCAGTCTGGTGGAGGTCCGGATCGCTGCTGGTGGAGGTCGGGAACTGGAGTGGCAGTCGAAATATGGAGGTACAGGCTATAGAAAATAAATTAAACTGAGGCGTATTTTAGAACACTATCCTTATGAATTTTCTTCCTCATGATTCAACAGTTTTTCAAAGAGTTTCTTTGGAAAAGGAACTGTAGAATGGAGAGAAAAATGATGATCTTCCAACATTAGCAAAGGTCTCAATTTATAGGAAACCAACCTGTAACAGTTTTGTTTGAAAATAAAAAATATGGTTGTTAGCCATTAAGGCTATAAATATATCAAAATATGACTATTGGAAATTAATGCTGGAGTTAAAGAAATTGATTGAAGAATTGAGAGAAAAATGATGATCTTCCAACATCAGCAAAGATCTCAATTTATAGGAAACCAAACTGCAACAGTTTTGTTTGAAAATAAAAAATATGGTTGTTGGCCATTGAGACTATAAATAAATCAAAATATGATTATTGGGAATTAATGTTGGAGTTAAAGAAATTGATTTAAAAAATTGTTGTTGGAGAGAAACAGTTATATGAATTTACTCACAAAATCAAAACAACAAAAAATCAAGGTTTTCATATAGGCAAACAAAACAAAAACAATTTGGAAGCGAAATAAATTTGTCTGTGTAGTATTCACGTGGGGGAGCATCCATCAGATTTTCAGCGAAGAATCGGGCTTTCGATACATTTCAGCATGCATGTAAGGGCCTCCCTCTTCTCAAGCCTTATACAAGCCCAAAAATGAGTTTTAGTATATAAACTCAAAAAAGTTCATGTCTTTTTTCCATGTGGGACAAGTTTCTTTTTTAAAAAAGGCTACTACTACTAACAATACCCCACATTTTTCAAAAATATATTTGAATTTTAAAACATTTGTTTGGTTTATGGAAGAAGGTGTAAGTGCCTTAAATTTGGTGTTCAATGAACTATGAACCAAACATAGACGAATAATATTTAATTTACAGAGTATTGATGAAACTTATAGCTTCTATGGACCAGAGTACTCTTGATCATAAATTAGAGACCTTATTATCAACACTACACATCACAATTCTTGTTGTTCAACGTTGTTGTGCGCGATTAAGCCATGCGTATGCTTCATCATTTCATCAATGCTCTAGAAATTTTACCAAGATATTTCATGGGAGCTGCCCCACTCCACACTTACATAGATGATTTCATCAAGTGCATACTGCATTTATATGTACCACCCACAAGGGATATGAAATCATTAAGAGTATCACTTAACCTCTCAAAATATGCAATCTAGCACCATAACCACACCATAGGAAGGGACAATTTTATCGGTGCTAGCAGGATTAGTTAGTAACTTGTTATTACTCATATGAACCTTCTTCATGGGATCTCCAATCACAAAGGTTGGGTTCCTATCATTGCTAATCTCTAATTGGCTTTAGTCTCATTCCACTTGATGTTTCCAAAATCGACTTTCTTCTTAAGGGTTTAGTCAGAGGATCGACTAAATTCACTTTTGACTTTACATAGTCAATGGAAATAATTCCACTTTTAATAGTTGTTTCACAATCTCATGTCTTAGATGAATGTGTCTATTTTTCCCATTGAATGTTTTATTCTTTTAATCAATATTCTTTCTTCAGGCAATCACAATGCATAAACAAGAGGTGTCGATTCACATTCTGAAATTCCCTAACATAAAGTTCCTTAACCACTTTGCTTCTTTACCAGTGTATTTAAGAGCTATAAACTCTGATTCCATGGTAGAAGTAGAGATAAGGGTTTGTTTAGATGATTTCCAAGCAAAAGCACCACCTCCCAAAGTAAAAATATAACCACTTGTGGATTTTATCTCATCCGAATCTGAGATCTAATTAGCATCATTGTATCCTTCTAACACAGCGGGAAATCCACTATATAGGATGTCATAGTTCATGGTACCCCTTAAGTATTTCATTAGTCTAGCTAATGCATTCCAGTGATCATCATTGGGATTATGTGTATATTTGCTTAATCTACACACTACATACGCTATGTCAGGTCTAGAAAAGTTCATCAAATGCATCAGACTCCTAATAATCTATGCATACTCAGATTAACCTACATGATCATCTTGATTTTTCATTAAATGAGTGTTAGCATCATAAGGGGTACTCACAAGTTTGGCATCGAAATGTCCAAACCTCTTGAGTATTTTCTCAACATAATGTTCTTGTGATAGCATTATACTATCACCCATCCTTGTGATTTTCACACCCAAAATTACCTTAGTTTCACCTATATCTTTCAAGTCAAACTATAAAGCTAGAAATCTCTTGGTACTACCGTGTACCACATCCAGGCTAGTGCTAAAAATCAGCATATCATCTACATATAATGCAATGATCACACATTCTCGATCTGTACTCTTTGTGCACACACATTTATCCACTTCAACCGATGAAAACCCGTTATTCAACAAAGACCTCTCAAACTTTTCATGTCATTGTTTAGGTGTTTGTTTTAAACCATATAAAGACTTGTGCAATTTGTAAACTTTATTTTCTTGTCCATGTGTAATACACCCTTCAAGTTGTAACATGTAAATTTCTTAATTCCTCTAAATCTCCATTTAAAAAAGTTGTTTTAACATCATTCGATGAAGAAAAATTTTATGAATAGAAGCTAACACAATCAAAATACAAATCGAAGAAATCCTAGTAACATGAGCAAATGTATCAAAATAGTCAACATTTTGTTTTTGTGAAAAACCTTTGGCTACTAACCTAGCTTTATATTTTTCAATCGAACCATCTGGCAAATATTTTCTTTTGAAAATCCATTTGTAACCAATAGGTTTTACTCCTGAAGGTAAATCAACTAACTCCCAAGTTTATTTATTTTTAAATAGAGTCAAGCTCTGTTTTAATAACTTTTTTCCAAAACAATGCATTAGGGGAAGAAATGGCATTAAAATAAGAGGACGGTTCGTTTTCAATTAAATAAGTATAAAAATCGTTTCCAAAGGAAAACTCTTTTTTTTTTTGTCTCTTACTTCTTCTCAACTCATCATGAGAGCTTTCCATATCATCCACATTAGTGGGTACATGCTCATCATACGATTTTTCTATATCATTCACAATTGTGGGTGCATAAGAAATTTTCTCATAAAGTGGAAAAATATGCTAAAAACCTTGCATTTTATTCAATGATAGTATTGGCGTGCTCTAAAACATCACTTTTAAACAAGAAATCTATAAGTCATGACTATTACTGTAGCGCATACCCAATAAACATGCAATCATAGGTCTGATCCTAGTTTCCTTGTAGATCAGTAACATAACCTTGGCAAGACACTTCAAACTTTTAAATATTTCAGTTAGGTGCATGACCTTTCCATAACTCCCATAAGGTGTCTTACCAGCTATTATATGGAATTCTATGACATGCAGGATAACGTACTTCTCACCAAATTATTAAAGAGTCAAGAATCGATAAGTAGAGAATTCAACATCTCTTTAAGATTTGTATTCTTTCTTTTAGCAACTCCATTTGACTCAGGTGAATATGGAGGAGTTACTTCATAAATTATTCCTTCCCTTTCACAATAATCATTTAAAGGGGTGTATTCGCCCCCTCTATCAAATATAATTCTTTTGTTTTCCCTATCAAGTTGATTTGCTACTTCAGCTTTATAGCTTAAGAACATATCAAATGTTTCATCTTTATTTCTAAGCAAGTAAATTCTAATGAACCTAGAATAATTATCAATGAATGTCACATAAAATTTCTTACCTCCTCTAGTCATAGTTTGTTTCAAACCTTCTAGATCATAATGAACCAGTTCTAATAGTTTTGTTTCTCTAGACACCGACCCACATGTCCTCTTAGTTAGCTTAGAAGTGGCACATATTTGACATTTACTTAAGCATGAATGATCAATATTATTTATAAGGCCTAGAGATTGCATATTCTTAATGTATCCACTATTAACATGTCCTAATCTAGCATGCCAAACATCACAGGTATAAACCAAGTGAGCATAAGAAGAGGAATTTTATCTATAGCTTCTGTAAATGAAAGCACAAAGAGCACCTGATCACAAAACCCTTTTCGCACAAAGACATTATTTTTTGTCTTTACAATCTTATTAGATTCAAATGAAACTTTAACCCTTACTTTTCCCAAATTGTGAAAGCAACAGTAAACTAAATTTACTCTAACATTAGAATCTATAGCACTCATTCAAAGCTCAGAGTCTTTCCCGAAGTAGTTTCAACATGACTGGGCTTTTCAAAACTTAAGCAAAGTGTGAGAGTCACCAAAGTAACCAACCTTTTTGTTATCCCCTACTGGAGTGTAGGAGGTAAAAGCATATTTGTTTGCACAAATATGTCTTATTGCACTAGAGTCTACTAACCAATTCTTGGAATTGGTCACCATATTAGCTTGTGAGACAACAACAACTATTATGTCATCTCTTCACTGGGTTACTTTTAAGAGGATTTTTAACGTTTTCTAGTTTTTTCACTGAAAGGTGGATGGCCCGGGGTTTGCCAAAACATAACAAGTGCCTTTCTTCTTGGAAAGTATAGGTTAAATGAGTTTGTTATCGGCCAGCTTTATGATTGTACTCCTTAGGTTGGTTTGACCAAGTTTGCCTTGGTGGTCATCTGTTTTGCTTTTGTTGTCTCGCTGCATTTGTATTTCTCTTCAATGATGATATGAGTGATAAGATCAGCCAACGACAATTTCTTTTGTTTATGTTTTAATTGTTTCTTGTAGTCACTTCACGAGTCAAGTAGTTTCTCAATCAATAGTCCAACTACAAATTGCTCGGGTAGTTCTATCTTTTCAACCCTTAATTCCTCAAGCAATTGATTTAGAGTTTGTCGTCCTTGTTGTCTACCATCTCCCACTTGTAGTAGTTTCCTACAACAAACTTTTTCTTGCCCACATCCTCAGTAGTGTACTTAATGAGCATTGACTCCCATAGACTCCCATAGACTCTCATATTACCTTTGCTTCCTTGTAGGCACAGTAGACATCAAATAAATTGTTAGATAATATAGTGAAGATTGTATGTCGACAAACCTTATTTGTGTGTGCCCTAAGCCTCAATGTTGACATGCGTTTTTTCATAGCACAACAACCATGCCACTCCATGCATATCTAGGGTGGAATATATGTGCTCCTACCATCTTTTGAAATTTTGACCAGAGAAAACCTCAATTCTTGAGATGTCTAGGAAAGGTTTGGCATAGGCAGGGAGCACCAGAACTGCTAAAGCAGAGATGGTAGAAAGGACAGCGACACGAATGGTTGGAGGGTCTGCAACAATAGGATGAACTGTAGTAGGGACCGTGGCAGTGGCAATGTCAACAACAAGGACTGGACCAGCGATGGAGGTATTTGTTTCCATGGTAGAAAATTCCTAAGATTGTTACTCCCTGGCAATCTGGTGGAGGTCAGGAACTTGAGCGATCTGGAGGCACAGGCTATAGAAATAAATTAAACTGGGCATGTTTTAGAACATTGTCCTTAGGAATTTTCTTCCCTAGGATTCAACAATTCTTCACAAAGTTTCTCTAGAATAGGAACAACATTTTTGGAGAGAGAAATGATGATCTTCCAACATTAGCACAGGTCTCAATTTATAGGAAATCAAGTTGTAACGGTTTTGTTTGAAAATAAAAAATACATTTGTTGGCCATTAAGGCTAAAAATAAATCAAAATATGACTGATGGGAATTAATGCTGGAGTTAAAGAAATCGATTTCAAAAATTGTTGTTGGAGAGAAATAGATAAATGAATTTACTCACAAAATCAAAGTTGAACCGTTTTGATTTTTAAACAACTAAAAACCAAGGTTTTCATCTAGGCAAACAAAAAATAATAATAATTTGAAGCAAAACCAAATTTGTCTCATGGTATTCACGAGCAAGGGGAGGGGAAATCTATCAGTTTTCACTTAATCGGGCTTTTAGCCCATTTCTTCTGCGCGCGAGGCCTCCCCTCTTCTCAAGCCTTATACAAGCCCAAAGATGAGTTTTAGTATATAAACTCAAAAAGTTTTTGTCTTTTTTCCATACGAGACAAGTTTATTTTGAAAAAAAATGCTACAACTACTGACACTCTCTAACTACATTGATTAAGGAACACATTTTGTATTCGATTTAAATTGAATGGACAATCAAAATAAAGTTAAAAATCAAAAGCAATCCTCACATTTTGTATCTCTAACTTCATTGTCGAGATAGGCCAAGTATAATCCAAGCTCATTTAGCTTGTTTTTTTTTCCTTAATGGTGCCAAAAGGAAATCAACCACATTGCCCTACTAGATGGTGCTTCCAATTAAGTTCCAACAAGAATCATATTGAATTGAGCAAAAGAAACTATCGCTAACTTTGATTTTGGTACATCGCGAGCTCTGATTTTGGTACATTTTTTATTATAACAAGCAAAAAGATTAAGGTTAAGATTTTGTAATCATGGAATAAGTAAAACTTTGTTTGAGTTGATTGAACAGTTTGTAATAGATGTTTTCAATAGTAAAACATGAGTTAAATTCCCCACCATCATCATCGTCACACACACATCCACAGACACCTATTAGGCCTCAAGATATCTTTGTTAGTAAACAATAGTTTTCAAAAAGGTGTTGTCCCACATGGAAAAAAAGACTAGAGTCTTTATTTGGGTTTTTTATTAGGTTTATATACTAAAACCCAATTATGGGCTTGTACATGACTTAAGAAAATGGGAGCCCTTGCGCGCATAAGAAATGGGCTGAGAGCCCGATTTTAATGCAAATCAATGGATTTGAGCCCCCCCCCCCTACGCTTGAATAAACTCGAGACAAATTTGGTTTTGCTTCAAATCAGTTTTGTTTTTGTAAGCCTAAATAAAACCTTAGTTTTGGAGTACTTAAAATCAAAATGGTACAAGTCATAAAAAGCAGTAAATACAAAACTGTTTAGTTTTGAATTCAAATTCTAATAATTAAATGTGCATTTAATCCATAACGTTTTTTAATTAAATCCTACTCTTAATGGCAAATTTTTTCCATAACGTTTTTTTATTAAATCCTACTCTTAATGGCCAACGACCATAATTTTGCCTATAAATTCAAATGGGTTCTAAGTTTGAAAAACACTTTTTCAACCTCCTTTCCCATTTCTTTGTTGTTCTGCCCAAAGCTCATCTTTGCTTTGAAGAAATGTTGTATCCCTCGGGGATCAAATTCTAAGGATGCTTGTTTTATACACGCCAAGATAAGTTTTGTTCTCCAACTTACTGCTAATTTTATAGGTACAACATCAGTCCTGAACCTGCCATCTAACAATCTTCGGGTTCTTGTTCTTGCTCCCATTTGCTGTTGTTGCCTTCGTCTTTTTCCGACCTTCTGCAAGCTACATCTTTAACAATCTTAGGACTTTGACCATGGACACCAATGCTATAATTCCCGTGTCGAGCTCCAGCGCGAAAGCTCCTCACTTTGCGACTCCTTTGCGCGACTCTCCACCCTCGGTCGCAATCCCAGCCATTGCTACTACACCACCAATTCTCGTGCTTCTTGCCTACGCGAAACCCTTTCTAGACATCATCATAGGGCATACAAACCGCAAAGAACAAAAGGAAACCAAAGTAAAACAGATGACCACCAAGGCAAACTTTATCCAGACTGACCCAAAAAGGTAAAAACATAAAGCTCAAAACTCTGATAACAAACCCAAGATTTCTAACCCCCATAATTTCAAAAAGAAAAACACTTGTTTTGTTTGTGGAAAACCAGACCATCATACTTGATGTAGAAAGATAGTAAAACTAGAAGCGGTGATCTGCTCTGAATGACTTGGTGAAGAGATGACATAATAGTTGTTGTTGTATCATAAGCTAATATGGTGACCAATTCCAAAAATTGGGTGGTAGACTCTGGTGCAACAAGGCATATTTGTGTAAACAGAGATGCTTTTACCTCATACACTTTAGTAAGGGATGACAAAAAGGTTGTTTACCTTGGTGACTCTAACCTTTGCTTTCGAGTTTTGGGAAGAACAAAGTCATCTTTGAAGCTCACTTCGGAAAGACTACAGCTTTGAGTGATGTCTTTACATGTTCCCAATATTAGAGCAAATTTAGTTTCAGTTGCTCTATTGGGAAAGGTGGGGGTTAAAGTGTCATTTGAATATGATAGGATTGTAATGACAAAAAAATAATGTCTTTGTGGGAAAAGGGTTTTGTAATCGGGGACTATTTGTGCTCAGTATTTCTGAAGTTATGAATGGAACCTCTTCTTCTGCTTACTTGATTGATTCCTATGATGTATGACATGCTAGATTAGGACATGTTAGTAGTGGATACATTAAGAAAATGCATACTCTAGGGCTTATCAATAATATTGATTGTTCATGCTTAAGTAAATGTCAAATATGTGCCACTTCTAAGCTAACTAGAAAGACATGTGGCTCAGTAACTAGAGAAACAAAACTATTAGAACTTATTCATTTAGATCTAGGAGATTTGAAACAAACTACTTGAAGCTAAGAAGGAGAGTAAAAATTTTATGTGAGCCTTCGGTAGTATGATTTATTCTAAAGTTCAAATGACTTTACTTGCTTAGAAATAAAGATGAAGCATTTGATATGTTCTTAAACCATAAAGCTGAAGTAGAAAATCAAAAGGATTAGATCTGATAGAGGGGGCGAATACATCCCTTTAAATGATTATTGTGAAAATGAATGAATAATTCATGAAGTGACTCCTCCTTATTCACCCGAGTCAAATGGAGTTGCTGAAAGAAAGAATAGAACTCTTAAAGAGATGATGAATTTTCCACCTGTTAGTGCTTGACTCCGATGTCTATTAGGATAAAGCCATATTGTCATTATGTAAATCTACAGAATTCCATACGAAAACCGATCAAGACACCCTATGAGTTCTGAAGGTCATGCACCTAACCTTAAATATTTGAAAGTGTGGGGGTGTCTTGCCAAGGTTAAATATGATCTAAAAGAGGAAAATAGGATCAAGACTTATGATTTGCATGTTTAGTGGGTATGCTAGTAATAGTGTGGCTTATAGATTTCTAGTTTTGAAAAGTGATGTTCTAGAATGCAACACTATTATTGAGACAAAAAATGCCAAATTTTTGGAACATATTTGTCCACTTTCTAGAAAAATTTCTCATACACCCACAATTGTGGATGATATAGAAAACTCATATGATGAGCATGTGCCCACTACTGTGGATGATATGGAAAGCTCTCATGGTGAGTTGAGAAGGAGTAAGAAACAAAGAAAAGAGGTTTCCTTTGAACATGATTTTTATATTTACTTAATTGAAAATGAACCGTTCTCTTATTTTGAAGTGATTTCTTCCTCTGACGCATTACTTTGGAAAGAAGACATTAAAATTGAGCTCGACTCTATTTTAAAGAATCAAACATGGGAGTTAGTCGATTTACTTTCAGGAGCAAAACCTATTGGTTACAAGTGGATTTTCAAAAAAAAAAATTTCCAAATGGTTCTATTGAAAAATATAAAACTAGGTTAGTAGCCAAAGGTTTTTCACAAAAAAAAAATGTTGACTATTTTGATACGTTTGCTTCTGTTACTAGGATTTCTTCCATTCGTATTTTGATTGTTTTGGCTTATATCCATCAAATGGATGTTAAAACAACTTTTTTAAATGGAGATTTAGAGGAAGAAATTTACATGTTACAACTTGAAGGTTGTATTACACCTAGACAAGAAAATAAAGTTTGTAAATTGAATAAATCTCAATAAGGTTTAAAACAAGAACCTAAATAGTGGCATGAGAAATTTAATAATGCTTTGTTAAAAAATGAGTTTTTATCTGTTGAAATGGATAAATGTGTATATACAAAGTGTACAGAAAAATAATGTGTAATCATTGCATTGTATGTAGATGATATGTTAATTTTTGGCACTAGCCTAAGTGTGGTACATAATACCAAGAGATTTATATCTTCACAATTTGACATGAAAGATATGGGTGAAGTTAAGGTAATTTTGGGTGTGAAGATCACAAGGATGGGTGATAATATAATGTTATCACAAGAACATTATGTTGAGAAAATACTCAAAAGGTTCGGACATTTCGATGTCAAACCTGTGAGCACCCCTTATGATGCTAACACTCGTTTAATGAAAAATCGAGGTGATCCTTTGGGTCAAGCTATGTATGCATAGATTATTGGGAGTCTGATGCATTTGATGAACTTTTCTAAACCTGACATAGCATATGCAGTGTGTAGATTAAGTAGATATACACATAATTTCAGTAATGATCACTGGAGTGCATTAGATAGCCTAATGAAATACTTAAGGGGTACCATGAACTATGGTATCCTATATAGTGGATTTCCGTTGTTAAAAGAATACAGTGATGCTAATTGGATCTCTAATTCAGATGAGATAAAACCCATAAGTGGTTATGTCTTTACTTCGGGAGGTGGTGCTGTTGCTTGGAAATCATCTAAACAAAACCTCATCGCTCTTCTACCATGGAGTCAGAATTTATAGCTCTTGAATCTGTAGGTAAAGAAGCTGAGTGGTTAAGGAACTTCCTATTAGGAATTCCTTTGGAATCTGACTAACACGCCGGTCTCTATGCATTGTGATTGCCAGCGGCAAATACTATTCATAAGAATAAAGCATTAAATGGGAAAAACAGACATATTCGTCTAAGACGTGAGGTTGTGAAACGGTTGTTGAAAGATGAAATTATTTCCATTGACTATGTAAAGTTAGAAGTGAATTTGGCTGATCCTCTAACTAAACATTCGGGAAGAAAATTAATTTTGGAAACATCGAGTGGAATGAGACTTAAGCCAATTAGAGATTAGCAGTTATGAGAACCTAACCTTTGTGATTGGAGATCCCATGAAGAAGGTTTATATAGGTAATAACAAGTCACTTGCTAATCCTGTTAGCACCAACAAAATTGTCCTTTCCTATGGTGTGGTTATGGTGCTAGGATGTATAATTTGAGAGGATGAGTAATACTATTAATGATTTCATATCCCTCATGGGTGGTAAACATAAATGCAGTGTGTATTTGATGAATTCACTTATGTAAGTGTGGAGTGAGGCCGCTTCCATGAAGTGGTATAGCAAAATTTCTAGAGCACTTATGAAATAATGAGGCACGCGCATGGCCTTAATGCACACAACGACGTTGAACAGTAAGAATCGTGATGTGTGGTACTGATGATAAGGTCCTAATTTACGATCAAGAGTACTCTGGTTCATAGAAGTTATAAGTTTCACCAATACTCTGTAAATTAAATCTTATTCATCTATGTTTAGTTCAAAGTTCATTAAACACCAAATTTAAGACACTTACACCTTCTTCCATAATCCAAACAAAGTGTTTTTAAATACAAAAAAATTTGTTGAATACAACCATCTTTCTGAAAGATGTGGGAGATTGTTAGTAAACAATAGTTTCCAAAAAGGTGTTGTCCACATGGAAAAAAAGACAAGAGTCTGTATTGGGTTTATATACTAAAACCCAATTATGGGCTTGTACATGACTTGAGAAGAGGGAAGCCCTCGCGTGCACGAAAATGGGCTAGCTTAGATTTCAATGCAAATCCCACTCCCTCATAGCGTGAATAAACCTAGGACAAATTCGGTTTGCTCCAAATCAGTTTTGTTTTTGTAAGCCTAAATAAAAACCTTACTTTTTGAGTATTTAAAATCAAAGCGGTACAAGTCATAAAAACACAGTAAATACAAAACCATTTGGTTTTGAATTCAAATTCTAATAATTAAATGTGCATTTAATCCATAACTTTTTTTTTAATTAAATCCTACTCTTAATGGAAATTTTAATCCATAACGTTTTTTTTTATTAAATCCTCCTCTTAATGGCCAACGGCTAGAATTTTGTTTATAAATTCAAATGAGTTCTAAGTTTGAAAAACACTTTTTCAACCTCCTTTCCTCTGCAACTTTCTATCTCTGATGTTCATGCTCTAGAGCTCATCTTCTGCTTTGAAGAACTATTGTATCATGGGGAATCAAATTCCTAAGGACAGTATTTTATACACGCCTCAGTCTGTTTTGTTATTTCCAACCTACTGCTAATTTTACAGGCACAGTATCTGCCATCCAACGATCTTCGGGTTCTTGTTCCTGCTCTCATTTGCTGATGCTGTCTTCGTCTTTTTCTGACCTTCAACAAGCTGCATCTTCAACGATCCCTTATATTCAAAATACTTAGTCAAATGGCAACAAATTAGTGGATATTAGGAAAATTTTCTTATTGGTTTTCAAATCATACATTAAAACCATCAAGCTGTATGACCCATTTTCTAGTACTTAATTAAAATCTTATCTTAAATTTTAATAACAAGAGTAGTTAACTTTTTATTTAGGAATGATGTTTATAACACACACACACAAATAACTTGTGGTATGTATGATTGTTTTAAATTCGTTTTTAAAATGGTTATGAGTATCAATCTTAAAATGGTTTTCAGAAAAAATGATACCAAAAAGAACAAGAATCATGATAATTAAATAAATTTATTGATGGAACCGTATTCAATATGTTACGGTTTCAAATGTTCTATTCGTGTCAATAGCTTGTAAACCATTTAACAATTGATTTAAATGTTCATTTTTTGTAAAAGCATTTCAAAACTACTGAAATTTTTTATCAAATCTGTAAGAAAAAGAATTGAAAGTGATAGTACAAATGGTGACATTGATAGAACAAAAACTAAAATAGTACAAAACATTAGAGTTGAAATAGAAGTATTGAATCAATAGAATCTAAAGTTTAAATTGTTAATTATTTTCATAAAAATAAAATATCTTTTATGGTATTTAAGATTTTTTTTCATACAAAAATGTTTTACACTTGAAATTTGTCCTCATTTAGAAATTGATTCTAATTTTAAAGTTAATTTTAATTTCTATATGTATGATTGATTTTCTTTTCAAATTTAATTATTTTCCTATCTTCTACGCTTTTCTTAGTATAATGTTATCCTTATCAATATAAGTATATAATAATTGAGAATATTTTTTTCCTGAAATAATAGCACCATTGTCTATTTATAGGAGTGATTTTCTTTAGTTTTTAACCGTTGTTGAGTTTGTTAGGAAAAGAAACCTCATTTTCTCTAACTCTAAGCGTATGGTTATGTTAGGGAGATGTGGATCATTTGTCCTCGTGGTGGTCCTCATTTTGTGCTTAGGTTTGTTCTATCTATACTAATATACAATCTAAGTTTTTTGTATTATAGTTATGGTTCTTTCATTCTAATTAGGTATTTCATTTTGTTATTATTTAAAAATTATGTAAGAATATTATTGTTTAGTTTGATAAAATGCGGGGGAAAACACATTTTCAATCTTATGCACTTTTACTTAATTTTAACATTTCTTCTTTCGATGTTTTTAAAAATCGAGATAGGCCAATTTAGATAAAAAAAGTTATGCGTTGCGTGGTTCATTTGAGTCGAGCGGAGTAATTAGAGACGTGATCGAGCCGATAACGTAATAAATATATATTTTATTTAAATTAAAAATATATCATTAATAAATATTTCAAATATTATTTATTTCATTTTATATAAATAAATTAATATTTTAAATTTTATTCAGAAAGATATGTATAATATTTATATACAAAATATTAAAAATGGAATAAAAATCATGTATATAAATAATTAAATATATTTATTTTAATATCAATATATTTTATTTTGTTAAACTTTTGTATTACAATTAATAAAATATTAACATATTAGTTATTCCATTTTATATAAATAAATCAATGTTTGAATTTTTATTAAAAAAAGTAAATATTAAAAATGGAAGAGAAACCATGCATATAATATATTTATTTGTAAGATATTCTATTTTGTTGAAATTTTGCCTATAAGAGGAGAAACGCACTTACCGTAAAGTGTAAACTCAATATATTTGTGCAGTTGACTACTTGAGTTTCACTGTTTAAATGATTTTTGGTTCACTTGGGGGCGGTAATTAGGGTGTCAATTCGTGTCGATGGGTCGTATTCATGTTGTGTCAATGTATCGATCGTATGTGTCGCCTAAGCCGATGCGAATAATAAATTAATCGGCGTGTGTTAGCTGAAGCCGCAGCCCGTTTATTATTCGGTGTTAGACGGTCAGCGAATATGGCCCGTTAATTTGATTATTTAAAATAATAAAATTATAATTAATCGTTTATGCGTGTTTAACGAAATAACTTATTAAATTTAACGTATTTATTAATTTTATTATTTAAATTAATAGAATTATAATTAATAATCAGTATTTAATAAAAATAGCTTTATTAAAATAGGTTAATTAATTAATATAATTATTAAGCGGATCAGGTCGTGTTCTGCAGTCAGCGTGAATATGATCCACAGATTTATTAAACGTCTTCAGCGAATTGACGAGATATGATCGAGAAGCAGCGATTATCTCATTTCGAATCATTAAAAATCTTATTGGGTTCATATAATGTTCATATATCGTGTCAAATTTTACCAACCCTAATAGTAATCCTAATCCCACATCAAAAGGTTGAGGAAAAATAAAGAAGGATATAAGTATCCTTCAACAAGTAATTATGTCAGCGTTTAATATGATGGGATGGCAAGAGGGTCCCTGATTCTTGTATGGTGATGACCTTAGGTTATAAGGAATTGTTTGGTTGTTGCCAACCACGTGTCAATGTGGAAGGAGAATCGGAACGACGGTCTACGGCTCCATTTCGAAACCATGAATACGGATTATTGCATGTGTGTTTTTAAATTTTTATTTCAAATTTAGATAAAAATTAAAAGATTATTTTTTTTTTTGTTAAATGATGATAGGGTTTGAAAAATAAGGTTCATGACAGCACCTGCGGAAGGCCCGAGAAAGGGCGGTACGGTAGCTTGAAGGCTAAATCGGAGTTGAATTCGAATGAGAGGTTTGCGATAGGCGCAAGGCGCTGCGTCGACATTAGGCGCTTTTGGGCAGAATTTCGGAAGAGTCCCGATCCAGCAGCTGAGGCCACTTATGGAAAGTCTCCAGCGAATTACGAAAATAGAATAGTCCTAATAACATATCATTCCCTTAAGTCGACGAATCTCGATAAGGAAGGAAGATTATCGAATAAACTCTCTTTCTATATCACATGCAATCCGTCTGATTTATAATAAGAAATATAAATGATAGAGATGAATCACACACTTCTGTCAGCGGGAATATCTCTTATAAATACAAGGTCGCCCCGAAACCCGGTGGAGTGCAGCAAAAAAACATTCGCCCTCCCGAGGCGTCCCCAGCATTCCCTCTTTTCTCAGAAAGTATCTGACTTAGGCATCGGAGCGGCCACGAGCGCGAGCCCTCGTGGGCCTTTCATTCTCGTTGTTTTGCGGAGGAGTCGCTACGTCAGGAGCTGCGGTCAGCCAGTCTGCGTGATCCTGCCCTGTCGAGGACCAATCCCGAGAGCTGCGTCATTGCGCCCGGCCAATCCGGTCGGGGCCAGTGACACTCTGGCTATTTCCGGCCCGATTCGGTTGAAAAATCATCGATTGGCGCCGTGCGGCCGGAACAACGGTTTCTTTACAAATATAACTGATTTTCTCGATTCGCGATAGTATCGACTCGAATACAAGCGGAAGCAGCGCTAATCCTCGAGATGCGAGACCGACCAACAACCTTGAACGGAGCGACCTCCGTAGCGGTAGAAGCGATGCAAACCCAGCGCGGATGAGGTGGAAATACCATACCTCATCGATCGGCGTCGTGAGAAAAGTTAGAACAACTCGCAACGGTGGGCGACCCGCCGCAGGGGGTGCGACGAGCTTCAGGAAGGTCATGACACTGGCGCTCCCCATGAAGGACAGCACAATGTCGGTATTCCCCAAAGGGCTGAAAGCAGGGTAGAATCAGAGTAGTGTCCGGGGCGGGACCACATCTAGCCGGGAGAAGAGAGCGTGGCCGACCCTTGGAGGCACGTCGAGGAGCGAAGGATGCGCCATCCTCGGCGCAGCAGGAACACTCCATGGAGACAGGAGGTTCCAGGAACCTCCAGTGAGCTCGGGTGCAGCATTAGAAGGGGTGGTGAAGGACGTGCTCACGACACTATGGACCACCTTGGTACGACAAACCTTGAGTCACCTATCTACAGTAAGTGCTCACTTCCCCTTCGACCCGAGTTCGAGGAATGCATGAGTGGAACCGTTCGATGGTGCTAGAGATCCTGTCGATCATCTCAGCTCACAATAAATGGAGTTCGTGGGTATCGAATCCGGTGCGTCACGAAGCTTTACGCTGCTCATGCTAAAGGCTAGCCTTGGCATGGATTTGATAGACACCGTCGTCATCAATCTTCTCATTCGGGGAGCTATCCATTCGCGTTCGTCTCTCAACTCACATTGGAGCGAGGTGTGCAGAGAAAGCTAAGTTACCATCTGCTTGGCATCGAGGCGTGCGAAAGCGGAGTCTTATGTCGATTGATACCCAGGAATCTCCCAAGGTAGATATACTGTGAAGTTCGCGATCACCGCGTTCATGGCTGGTTTAGATTCCAGTCTAAAGACTGTATTTCCATCTCCAAAAATCCCCAGAAACAAGCATGCATGGAGGTGCTTTCATGAGCGGAGAAATATATTAACGGTGAAGGCCACCATGCTCAGAGAAGAGAGGCTCACCACATTCACAAGAAAAAGAGCGGGACGGGACAAGCCGGCGAGGCCCGAAGCCCCCCCGAGAGCCAGCGATCGAGGAAGCGTCTCAAGAAGAATGGGAGAGAGCCGAGGTCCTCCCTAAAGCGTGTAGCCCTCGAGGAGATGGGTTGGCTCCACCGCCGGTCGGGCAGACGGCGTTATTCACCCAACTACCCCGGCTTGACCTCAGTATCACGGGTCTGCGAAGTACGAAGCGAGAGCAGTGCACGAAGTGGCCAGCTTCAGAATGAAGTCGGACCCTACAGACGAGACAACTCCAATGCTGCCGGGTTCCATAGGGATTACGGACACCGCACGGGTGTACATCACAATCGAGAGAAATAGAGTACTTGTCTGGCGCGGATACCTCAGGTAACATATCCCACGAGTCAGATCGAGTCAAGCTCGAACCGGGTTCCGCCCGAAGCCAGCCACCACCTCGCGGGCAGCGACTGGCACCCGGCAATCCACAGGTGCCAAATCCGAGGGTAATCGGGAGGATTCGCGAGGGGGAAGTCCATTTCATTTCGGAAGGCCCATCACATAACGATAGATCGGCGGATAGCGGAAATTCAAGCGATGTCTAACTACCGCGGCGAGCACGTCACATCACATTCTACGTTCAGTCTGGAGGGATGCGACACCTCCGCTGATGTGCTGGTAGTTCGCGAGTTGTGCCAGCAAAAACATTTCATCGGGTGCTAATCGTGACGAGAGTTCAGTGATATCATCTTCGCGTCGGCCTTTGATAAAATGGGCATCGGAAGGAAAAAACTAGAACCCGTCAACACACCTCGGGGTTATGGGAAAGAGTATTACCTCTAGGCTCAATACGATTGGTACTCACATTTGGGAGATCCCAGTACGACGATGACTAATGAATTTAAGTCGTAGGCCTCCAGTCTATAACATATTCTTCAGAGCGGACCTTCTCTCAATGCAATAAAAGCCATCCCTTTAGTATCATGATGAGTCAAATTCCCTACAGTAAGCGGGGTAGGAATGGATTCCCGAGAACCGGTAGTGAAATGGCTGAGGAATGCTACTCAGCATCTATGAAAGCGAACAGGTTATTGACATATACTTGGATGAGCTCGACATGCGTGGCCAGGTGGTCACTTGACCAGGCCATCAAACTGGAACCCATATTGAATGACGACCGAGACATCGCCTATATCGGATCAAGCTAGCGGAAGACCTCGAAACCTCTTATCCATTTTTTAAAACAAAACAAGGCGTCTCATGGAAGCGGTGGATATGGGAGAATTGATCTATTAATCACTCCACGGTGAGAGCGTCGGCCCATCCTTCCAAGCCAATCAAACAAAGAGGAGAAGCTTCGCGAGGAAAAGGCAAAAGCCATCAGGGAGTCGACCAAACTCCACGGGCGGGGGCGATCGGGGAGGTGGGAATACGGTGGCTATGCTTGTCGTGCTAGTCAGGCAAGCGGCGAGTGGCGACTACGCATCGACTTCACGGACATCAACAAAGGCATGTCCAAAGGACCAGGTTCCCTCTGCCCGCGAATACGACCTCATCGTAGATGCTGCTGAACCTCAGCTCCTCGGTTTTATGGATGCGCTTCTCATTCCTGACCCGGTCGGTATGCACCAGGCGACGAAAAGAGCGCCACCGTTCGTCGTATGAGGAGCCTGTGCCTATCGTGTGATGTCGTTTGGGCTCAAAAACGTAGGTGCTACATATCAAAGATTGGTGAATCAGATGTTTGAGAACCGATTAGAGCACAACTATGGAAGTATACATAGATGACATCTTTGAGTAAAATCCATCACTGTTAGGAGCTCCGCGCAAGCTCAAATACATCAAGGCGTTCAGATCTTGAGAAACTACAACATGAATTTGAATCCAGCCAAGTGCGCCTTCGGTGTATCAGGCAGGAAATTCCTGGGTTTCATAGTCAACCACCTGGGAATTGAAGCAAATCTGAGTGAGATAAAGGCCGTTGCTCGACATGCCTTCGCCATCAAGTATAAAGGAAGTTCAGCGCTTGACGGGAAGGATTGCTGCCCTAAGCCGGTTCGTATCCAGGGCAAGTGACAAATGCCAACCTTTCTTCCAAGTCCACGAAGAAGGCATTCCAATGGGATATTAAGTGCGAAGAAGCATTCTCAAACTAAAAACATATTTGAGCTCTCCACACAAATCCCAGTAGAAGTCCGGGTTGAAGGAGCTCCTATACTTAGCGGTTTGAGACTTCTCGACCGAGGCGCAGTTCTCGTCGAGACAAGGGAGCAGTGCGACATCAATTACTATTACGTAGGGCTTTAAGAGGAGCGGAGGAGAGATACAAAGGATGGAAAAATTAATTTTGTGTGGTAACCCATGGCAAAGCACATGCCACTTCAGAGCTCCACACCGTAGAGTTCCAACAGGGAATACAGGTCGAAACAAGTGTTACATAGAAGCCGAGTCTCGGAAGGTTGATGAAATGGGCCATAGAGCTAAGCGAGTTCGACATCAGATACGAACCAAAAACTGCAATAAAAGGGCAAGTCTTAGCTGACTTCGTCACCTCGACGAGGCCGGGTGAGAAACGCTCAGCTGTGAATGACCTCCTGAAATGGAAACTCTACGTAGATGGGCCTCAAGCGCGAGGGGGAGGCGGACGAATTACAATCTGACCTCTCGAGGAAGGAATAGATATCAAATATGCACTTTCGGTCGGATTCAAGCCTCAACAAACGAAGCCGAGTATGGGGCGAGTCATAGCAGTCTCAACCTCGCTCATTCCTTTGGAAGTTGACCCATTTAAGTGCGCGACTCCCAACTGGTGGTAAGATAGATAGAAGATACCTACGAGGCCAAAAGCGGGAGGATGATCCTATATCTTAACAAGGTACGAGATTTATTGAAAAAATTCGTGTTAGTGCGAGTCCAGGCAATGAACCACAAGAATAGAACTCCCGGTAGGCGCCTTTGTAAAGTTAGCAGCCTTGATATACGGGAAGACCTCGGTGGGTCGGCCACTGTCGATGCACGGAGCCCTCTATCGATCTCTGCGACGTGGAGGTTGCCCAGGTCGAGCCCGAGCCGAACTGGATGGACCCCATTTGGAACTATATAATGGACGGACCCAACTGCAGCTGACCCGAAAGAAGCGGCTAAAATAAGGGCTGAGATCAGCGGGTTCACCTAATCATAAAGGAAGTGCATTATAAGCGAGGTTTCTTCACTTTGCCCATCCTCAGATGCATCGCGGGAAAAAACATTGAATCGTGCTAAAAATTGCACGAGAAGGTATATGCAAAAATCATATTGGAGCTCGAGCATTGGCGGGGAAAGGATCTTGGGACGAGGATCTGCTTGACTCTGATACTTTCGAAAGCCTTGACCGACCTAGTCGAGAAATGCGAGATCACGCGAGGGCACGCGAGATCTCATGCCTCCCATCAGGCCTCGGCGTAGATCACAAGCCCGGCCTTTCCAACAATGGGGTTTAGACATACTGGGACCTTTGCCCTTGGGGAAGGACGATGTAAGTTCATCATCGTCTCGGTGGATTACTTCACCGTGGGGTGGTAGGGAGCCTGCAGCCACGATCCATCAGAGGCAAGATACGCGATTTTGTGTGGCGGGCCGATATATGCGGGGTTGGTATCCAGAGCCACGAGTAACGGACAATGGGAAACAATTTGACAGCGACTAAATTTTAGGACTTAAGTGCTAGAGCTCGGAATTAAAATCCTACTCGTCCCCGACATCCAGCGGTCTAATGGACGGTAAAAGTCACCATGGAACCATAGAATAGTATTGAGACCAAAGCAGGAAGATCTCAAAGGAAAGTGGGTAGAATACCTCCCGAAGTGCTATGGGCTCTCGGGACGACACAAAGTCGGCTTAACTAGAAACCCCTTTCGCCACCCCAGCCGGCACAGACCATTAGCCTGTCGAGATCGGGTCAAAGTCCCCCGAGGATCGAGTTAGCGGCCAGTGGAACCTGATGACCAGGGCTCTCCGTCTAAATTTGGACCTCTTAGATGAAAAGCGAGAGCGAGGTTCTAAGGTGTGCGAAGGCTATCAAGGAAGGCGACCAAGGTACTACAACCAAAAGTCAAACCCGGGCTTCTGGTAGGGTGATTTGGTCTTAAAAAAGCTACGCGTGAGGAAGAATCCGGCCACATGGGAAGTGGGCCCCCGGCCCGGGAAGGCCCCTACATCATATCTCGGTCGTCCCACATCATATCTCGAGTCGTCGGACCGACTACGAGCTCCAAACGAAGGAAAATTTCTGACCTCTTGGTGCAGAACATCTTAGCTTTTTATTAGTAGGCGCGTTTGTAATCTTACATGGAGATTAATCAATTTTCGGTTAATGATTCGACCATTTTGCTAGTTATCTTGTAGGCGTCACACACAACTTTCAGATATATAATATTCCAGAAAAGTTATATACAACAAAGGAGAGAAAAGCTCGTAGACATAAAAAAGAAAAATCTCTCTTTATTCCAATCATATTACATTTAGTTACAATCAGTGGTGTCATCGATTACATCTTGAAAGCACTTTCAGTACAAAATGGTTCCTGAAAAAAACCCTTGAGGAAGAAAAAATGAGATGGAAATAAATGGAAGAAGATTAGAAGGTGAAAAGAGGAGAAGAAGAAAAGGGATGGAAAAGTTCGTGAGAAAGAGAGAAAGCAGTGTGGAAGAAAGGAAAAACAAAAGGGTGGAAGGAATTTGTGCGGAAGCTTGAAAAAGGGAGAATGAAGTGTAGAAAAAAAGATGAAAAGAGAGGAGAAGGAGAAGGAGGAAGGAAGAAGAAGCGCACTGAAAAATGGAAGGCGGCCTTGAGTAGTCGCTCTCGGAGCGCATTCTTGGAGCTGGGGTGCATAACTCCCGCAAAGGGAGACTAGGGAAAACACAGCTCCCACAAGCAATCAGGCAAAGCGCACAGAATCTTCAAGTGGATTACGGCCAAAAACACTTGGGCTAAGGCCTTGTCTAGCCCGGTTGGGGTGCACGAGGCGGAATGTAGTAAACTCCATAGCAATAAAGCGCCATTTATAGAAGGCGAAGCATAAGTCTTTCGGGCGTTCCAATTCTCCATAGTCTGGCATTAAAGGCGTTCGCATTTCAAGAAAATCGAAGTCGAATGGCGCACCTAGCGGCTCACTTGTGAGTTAGGTCTACTCTGCACAGTCCGCCACCTAAGGGTGGGATCAGACTCATTTTATGCGTCACTCGACTACATCACTCGGCTACATAAGCCACTAGGCCATAGCCTTAGAGACCCAGACTCCGCTGACTCAATCACCTCGCACGGAGTCCTTATTTACTGGTCGGTCGGTAGCCGATCTGTCGCCAGCTCGGCTACATCGCCACTCAGCTCATGTGCACTCGGCCACGGCGCCGGAGCCTAAGACTCACTTTGGCGGGTTAGTCTGCTGCCTGAGTCACACTACGAGGTCGGATCGACTCAGACTACATCGCCACCTGTTCATGCTACTCGGCTGTCGCCACTCGGCTTCATCGCTACTCGGCCTGGCGCCCGAGCTGACAGCTCACTTTGACGAGTTCGTCTACTCTGCATAGGTCACGCTACAGTGGTCAGCTCGGGCTTCACTTCGCCCTTTCGGCTCGCCTGTACCTCGACCATAGCGCTGGAGCCGGTGCTGGCGAGTTCGTCACACTGCTGCCGCAAAGTCACGGCTACATGAGGAGTCAGATCGGCTCGAGTACATACCTTTTCGGCTGCCGCCACTTGGCCATAAGCAGACCCGACCCAACTCACTTTGGCCAAAGTTCGTCCTACTCGCGCAGTCCACGCTACACGAGGAGTCGGATCGGCTCGGGCTAATTCGCGCACCGGCTACATCGCCCTTTCGGCTACATTGCCCTTCCCGGCTGCCTTCACTCATTGGCCTTTCGAAGCCCGGCTCACTTTGGCAGGTTAAGTCTACGCCTGAGTCACGCTACCCGAGTCGAGATCAGCTCGGGCTACACTCGCCGCCGACTACATCGCCCACTCGACCCGCAGTGCCGAACGATGGCTCACTTTGGCGGGGTTCGTACACTGCACTTGCAGTCGCGGCGTACACGGTCGGATCGTAGCGGTCTACGCCAGCCGCTCGACACGGCGCTGGAACCCGGCAACTCACTTTGGCGAGTTCGTCTACTGCGCGCAGGTCACGCGGCTGGGCGGCTGGTTAGCGACTTCCAGGCCCAGCGGGCCAGCGGCTCACTCTGGCGGCTACGCGGTATTCGCGCGGCGAGCTCCTCCGCTGATTCACGGGGGCGAGCTACGCTGATCGCTCGCGGCGAGCTCTTCGGAGTTCCATGGATGGCGAGCTTTGCTGTATTCGCATTGGCGAGCTCTTCGCGGTTCCGTAAACGAGCCACACGGCGATTCGCTGTGAGTTCACATAGGCGAGCTCACATTGTTCACATGCGAGCTCTTCCCGTGAGTTCACATTGAGCTCTTCCCGGGTTACATAGATGAGTCACGCCCAGTTCGCGATTGACAAGTTCGCTGGGCGACCTAATTGTCCTTTCTGACGAGTTCGCCAACGATCCGCAGATGACTCGACAATTCTACGCAGGACCATGCGTACAAGGTCATTTCAGCTCGGGCAAAATCATTGCGTGAGCCTGTGACCCTTATTACAGCCCAGGCTCTCACGATTACGCAGATGGCATGCGGCCTAGGAACCATTCCAACTTGGCGGCTCGGCCGGCCAGACGGCGGTCCACAGCGGCGGTGACCGGTCCCCACAGGCCATGCGGCTTCAGGAGTCCGTCCGGTTGAAACGCTCGGTCGATGGAGCCCACCAACTCACGTTGACAAGCTCGACAACTCCAGCGCGACCACGCGTACAAGATTCCAAGCTCAGTTCGAACTGAAGCGTGACGGGCCCAGCAGTCTACAGCGTTTCAGCCGTTCTACGAGGCAAATGCGGCCTAAGGAGCCGTCAAACTCGAGACAACACGGCCGTGGGCCCAGTGGCTCACTTTGTGAGCTCATCCACTTTCGGCCTGAGTCATCGGCCTAAGAGTTCGGTTCGGCTGGGCTATTCAACCCGTAAGGCTTGAAAGCCACGGAGCCTCCAGAACGATTTAAGGCTCAGCGCGTCAAACTCAAGGCTTAATCCGTATCACGCACAGAAGCAAAGTCAAACCAAAAGCGAGCAGCCTGAAGCGTAAATAAAGGCGAAAGAAGTAAGATGAATTATCGTCTTCATTGAAGAAAGGTTACATATATCTTGGGTCCCCGGACGACAACGGCAAAGTGTAAGTCGGCGTTGGACGGTGACGAAGCCTGGAGATCATGCATCGAAGGAGGAAGCGAACTGATGAAGAGGGAGTGGACCTGTGAGTGCCGGGCTCTCCAGGCATCATCAGAATGAGAGAAGGATTGCTTCTCCTCTCGTCATTGGGAAGGTCGAAGATTGAAATCAGGCCGGGATTCATTGTGACCTTATTACGAAAGTGACCACCCGAATCATTGATTAGATCGTAAACTCTGGTCTATCGCTTCATCCCACTGAGCTGCAAAGATATTTGCTGATGAAGATCCCCACGCAACCCATAACACTCCTCATTCAGGCGTCCCACCGAGCCGACTGCCTCAGTAGCCTTGCGACGAGCCTCGTCCAGCAGTGTCGTCTTGTCACGAAGATCGTCTTTGATTGCACGCAGCTCTTCTCTAGACTCGGCTGCGCCTTGGATGTGAGAAGCTAGATCCACAGCCATCGAAGTTCATATTGAAGCGAGATTTGCGGCCAGTCCTAGCCTCCGTCTCAGTCGTTTTCTGCTGACCCTCGATTCCTCGAAACACCTGGCTCACCTTGACCGCCTGAAACTATTAGGGCCTCGTCCTCCCACCCTCGGCGAACACGGCTAGGAAGTGTTATGTTCGAGATCGACTTGAGCTTCTACGGCTTCCTCGGTCATGCCATCAACCTCGCCTGGCTATTTCCTTTCGGATGTGAGGAGACAGCCTCGCCTTATAAGCTCGGGCCTTCAGCATGACCTTCATTTATTTTGGCTTTTACGGCTAAACCATGCAAATGAGTAGCCACTGTGCATCGATAAATCATATCAGCAAACTCAAACTCACCACAAAATGAGTCAAAGGGTAAGTGCGAGAACTTACGGGCGGCCCCTGGAAAGATAGGGTCAGCCTCATCAACGGACTGTGGCCAGGCCTCTTAAGATCGAGTGTCTAGAATAGACGGGGCTGCGCCGCCGCAAGCCAGCACTATGAAGTAAAGAATCCGTCTCCATGACTTGGTTTGGATCCTTCCTCCTCGCCTCTTCCTCTCTCAGAAGGCGACTTAACTCTTCGTTGAGCGGGTTCAGACCGGTGATAAAATTGTGTCCTTGTGTGCTCGATGTTGTCAGGGACCCTCTGCCTCTACTTGTGAGCCATGGGACCGCGAGCTTAAAACTATAGGAACCATAACCAATCCTCTTGATTTATAGACTGAGAGGTGGAAGAAGACGATACTAACTTTGGAACTTTAACCACAGCAGGCCTATCTTCTCGATAAGTCTGGGTTTCGTTTCACACTCAGGGCTTCAAGATTACCACCTCAATGGGCGGCGGTTCCCCACAGTGCGGTTTAGCGGCCAGAGGCCCAGGAGGAACTTTAGGTGGAAGGAGGCGAGCGCCTGAAGCGACGGTCCAGTGGACTTGAACTCGATGGTAAGGGCAGTCGACTTAATGACTCACGTATTGGAAGGAGACTCGGCCAACGCTGACAACATGGCGTTAGCATCTTGTTATTGAGATCGAATTCGAGCTTTTGAGAAATATGTAGGCAGTATAGAATGGGATGTCCGGCATTCACGCTGGAAATTACAACCAAAAGCGAGCGAATACTGAAGATTCTCGGGGTAGCCCGAGCTACGAGCGTAGTGTAGTCCTTAATAGAAAGGATCATACTCCCGATTCTGGGCCAGCTAACGAAAAATGGCGTCCCTTCCGGCTATGGAAGGAGATCGGAAATCTGGCGTGGGCACAGAAGGCAAAGAAAGCCCTCGGATGTGGTGAAAGATAAAGCAGGCGCCTCTTGGGAACCAGGGCCCCTGTCTAAAGCCCGGCGGACAGCAAAATACCCTGACCGAACAGTGCAGTTGGGCGGGACACACATTGAAATCTTTGCAAGCCCCCTTTTATGAAGGGATGCAAAGACGAAGACCGTTCTGCCGAAGGCCACTTAAGAGAAACACACCATCCTAGGCCACGAGACCACATAAATTCAACGTCGGGGATCACACAGGCATGAAAGGAGGCTGATAACGTCGATAAAGATGGGCCCGTATGAAGGGCCAGGCCTTGCTAGGTCCATGATTAAGCATGCTTGCAATTTAGATCTCAAATATTCCGACCCCGGGGTATTTGGTAGATTCACTTTCCCCTTGCCCTTGTCAAGGAAGAGGGCGCCTGGGGCACCTCGAAGTCAACTCAGGCAAACGGTGAAGACACTTGATTCGTCTAGAACCATCATGTGAAGAATCACCATCGATACGCAAGAAGAAACGACCAGGACCCATGATGGGGGTGGATAATGAAAACAAATTGACCAGGCCCAAACCTTTCGTCTTATCGCGAAAGAAATCAGAAAACTAAGGCGCGGTGGACCCAGAGAAAGGCAATGAAGACTCTGCACAAAAGGCTGAGACGAAAGCTAAGAAGAAGGAAGTCGAGACTCGCTAAAGGCAAATAAAGATCGGGACGGTGGTACAAGACAAAGGATGTCATGAAAAACAAAGGAAGCGAAGAGGATAGAAGAAATAAGCGCGAAAACGAAAAGAGTCATCCTTATCCACAGACAAATGGCGCGACCAAGCCCTAATCCAGCCAGAGAAAACATGGAAATTACACTCAATCAGAAATGTTCTGACCCTTGCCCGTGCAGTACCTGGTGAGGGAGACCTTGATAGGGTTTTGAAAAATAAGGACCTTGGCTTACACCAAGCTGAAAGTGATCAGTGAAACACGAAGGCTCATCGGTTGAATTCCAAAGGAGAGGTTTGCCGATGGGCACTCAAGCACTACGCTGACATTCAGCCTTTTGGGCAGCCAGGAAGGTCCAATCCACTTTGCCCAGGCCGCATGGAAGGGCTCTCACAGTCTGAAAATAGAATGATTCCCTGGCAATATATCCTTCACTTGAGTCGGCGAATCTCGATAAGGAAGGAAGATTATAAAATAAATACTGCACTACATATCTATACCCAATCCGTCTGATTTATAATAGAAATATCCATCAAATGGGAATGAATGTATCTAATCAATGGGAGAATATCCACTATAAATACGAGGTCTACTACTCGGTGAAAGATCTGTAAAAAGCATTCACCCTCGACGGTCTAAGCATTCCTCTTTTCTCGAAAGTATCGACTTAGGCATGGAGCGGCCCTGAGCAAAGCCCTCGCCGACCCCCCTTTCATTCGTTGTTTTTTGCGGAGGAGTGCTTTCGTCCGAGCACGCATATCGCGGTCTGGCCGAATCTACCTCGACCCGGACAATCCGAGCACGCATATTGACCGCAAGCAGCAATCAGGTGGGGCCCGGCGACCTACACTCTATAAACTGATTCAGGTTGAAAGAAAAGCATCATCAGATGGCATATTCAGTTTTATTTAAAAATTAATTTTCTTAAAATTTAGATAAAAATTTAATTCTTACAAATAATATATAAATTTAATATTAGAATGAGGATGATTTTTCTCGTTATTATTATTTTAAAATTATTACTATTGAAATTTATTTTAATATCTATATTTTAATTTTTTATAAGTTTATTGAATGTTATATAAATTAAAAGATTGATTTAAAAATTGAATGAATCTGATATTTATGTTTATTTGAAAATTAATTTTCTAAAAATGTAATATTTTTTTTATAGATGGTATGATTTCTTTTTTGAGCATTTTTTTTAAATACGATGGGAAAAGACTATCATCATCATAAATGTTAAATTTATATATAATTTATAAATGTGAAAAAATAATGTATATATGTGAAATTCATACATTATCTATAAAAAATAATTTTGAGAAAATAATTTTTTAAATAAAATAATTATCTATGTAACCAAAAATTAGTCTTAATTTTATCTAAATTCAAAGTAAAATTTTAAAATACATGTTGAGGTTGGATTTTATGCTTTCAATCGAATTTAACCGAGGCGTTTTAAAGCGTGCGTGATCTTATTTCCCTTCGGAAAATGGCGTGGAGAAGCGCCGTAACAAAGTACGGCTCAGCGAGCACAATGAGCGGCATCAGCCTTTTGTCATCAAACGATGTTCGGCGCTTTGATCGCGTCTTTCATGCCTTGAAGTCTCACTCTTACGTATCACGTTGGGAGGATGATGGCGGCTAGAAAGACAAAAAAACACCGTGGCGTTTTTCGGCTTGGCGATTAATGGGGAAGAACTTCTCAAGCTGGCGATCTATGACTTCATCTTGATTCGGCGCTCTCCTCTTCTTCATCTCTCCTTCCATCTCCATCATTGCGTACCCCCCAGCGCTCTCCCTCTCTTCATCTCATCAAGTGCGCCTTATACACTATGTTTTTTTATTTTATTCTTTTTGAGCTAGGAGACTTATCTAATCCACCTACCCCCGTCATTCTGCTCCTCGTTTTATCTTGGTGCTATTTCGCCCAAGTTTGAGGATTTAGGAGAAAGGTTTATTTTGGCCAATTAAATAAGTTTTATCAAATTTTTGTATTGATTATTTTGACTAAAATCATCTCAGTCTCTGTTTTCTTAACATCAATTTTTTAGATTTCATTTTAATTTTCCTCTAAAAAAAATATTAGTTTTAAGTACCAAACCAATTAAATTCTGAATTTTAATTTTTTAAATACCTCATAAAAAATATTGATTTTTAAAATTTAAACCAATTAAATTCTGAATTTCATTTTTAAATTCTTCTTAAAAAAATATTAGACTTTTTTAAATTTGACAAATTAAATTAAGATTTCATTTAAATTCTCTTAAAAAATATTAAACTTTTAAAATTTAAATGATTAAATTAAATTTCGTTTTAAATTCCTTTCAATTATGGTTTTTCTATGAAAGTGACAGACTAGTATGCTTTTTTTATCAATTACAATGAATTGTTTTTATGTTTTTATTTATGCTATTTATTTTATATATTTTAAATATTAATTAAGTATATATTGTGATCTTTAAAAAACACTACAGCGCCAGCCTTTTCCGGAGCTAACAACACAATATAAAGCTGTCGTGTTGGTTTCAGCCTTTTAAAACTTTGCTTTCAATACTGTAAGAGTTAATTTTATCATTTAAAATTTTTTTTTATTTTATTTTTGTTAAAATATGAGCCCATCTAATCTTACACCATAATTCCCCTACAATGGAATACATGACAACGTGCACACTGTTCTTCTTAGAACTTCCGCAATTATTGTGGCCACCCGCCCTCCAAAAAAGTTTTCTTCTCATCCGTTGGATTCTGTGAATAGTCTCAACATTGTCTACCTTTTAGCTATGTGTTCACAGGAGGAAGAAAACAGCTTCCGTTTCTGTCCCAGTCTCTTTCACTTAAGCCTTTGCAAAGCTCCAACAAATGCAATCTGCAGATGGGGGAATTACCTTCAATGGCCTCTTCAATGAGCAATAAAAAAGATTCCATTTCTCACTGGAATTATGACGTGTTCCTGAGTTTCAGAGGTGAGGACACCCGTAGGAGTTTTACTGATCATCTCTACGCTGCTTTGGTTGAGAAAGGGGTTCGCACTTTTAGAGACGATGAAGAACTTGAGAGAGGACAAGAGATAGCGCCAGAGCTTTTGAAAGCCATCGAAGAATCAAGAATTTCCGTGGTGGTTTTCTCCAAGAACTATGCTCATTCGAGGTGGTGTCTGGATGAGCTAGTGAAGATAATCGAGTGCATGAAAGCAAAGGGTCAGACAGTTCTTCCAGTTTTCTATGATGTGGATCCGACCCATGTCCGGAAGCAGATTGGAAGTTTCATGGAAGCATTTGCAGGTTATGGAGAAGACGCAGGGTGATAGAAGACCAGAAGGTTGACTGCTGGCTATCCAGTGTGTTTATCTGGATTAAACACAGTGGTGTCATAATGGTGCTCTCTTCTTGCCGCCTAAGGATTTCCCCCTTCAATCTAGAAAATTCAAATTCTAGAAAATTGTTTTTTTTTTTTTGTTTATTTGAAAAGCAATACTAGTAACTGCAATATTATATATGTTTTGGTCTCGGTTAAAATCATTGAAAAAATTACAATTTTCTACAATTGGGTTATCTAATAGAAGAAACTGCAGGGATCTGATGGAATCCCTAGTTGCCGATTCAGTTAACCAAAAAGGTAAAGTAATAAAGTCTTGAAGAATGAAAGCCACATAGAATTTGTAGTTATTTTATTCCCATCATTCCCTCTTATGTGATGATAGGTGGAACAAATATTCGGCGATCTTTCCTTTTATTTTAAATAATAACAATATTTTCTTAATCATTTTTTGAAAGGGTCAGTTTTTTTTTTTTGAATATCACATTATTAATTGGAAATGTCTCCTGATTACTCTGTTTTGATGCTTGAGCTGTTACTTTTGGTAGCTTATTTTAACCTAAGTTACATGTCTTCTTGTGTTTTTGGCTGGCAGATATGAGTCCGAGCTTATTAAAAAAATTATTGTAGAGATTTTGGGTAAATTGAGTCGAAAATTGTTGTATGTTGACAAACATCTTGTTGGAATGTCTTCTCGTTTGGAAGAAATACTTTTACAAGTAAGTATTGAATCGAATGATGTTCGCATGATTGGGATTTGTGGAATAGGTGGAGTGGGTAAGACAACTATGGCCAAAGTTGTTTATAATCAGAATCTCAAAATCAATTTGGGGGCATTAGCCTTGCAAATATTGAAGTTGCAAGAAGCATGGTTTCTTTTTCTAGGTAGAAACAACTGATGATACCTTGTGGATGATTAAGCATAAAAGAAATGTCGATGAAGGAATCTATGTGCTAGAGGATGACCCCAGCTCAAGGTTCTTATTATTCTTGACATGGATGATTTGAATCAAATTAGAAGCCTTAGCTGGAAATGTTAGTTGTGGTTTGGTATTGGAAGTAGAATCATTATAACAGCCAGAATAAATCATAAATGTTGCATGGGCTGGAGTGAAATGTCATATGAGGCTAAGGAATTAGGGGCAGGGAGCTCTTCAACTTTTCGGTTCAATATGCCTTTAAACAAAACATCAAGAAAGATTATAGGAATTTCTAGACAATGTAGTACAATATGCTAGACTATTGGTACTTAAAGTTTTGGGTTCCTTCTTATTTGACAAGACAATACTTGAATGGGAAAGTGAATTACATAAGCTAAGAAAGGAGCCTAATACAAAGGTTCAAAATGTTCTGAAAATAAGTTTTGATGGATTAGATTTTTCTGAGGAAAGGAGGGTATTCCTTGATCTTTATGCTTTTTAAGGACATAGTATGATTTGGTGTAAAAACACTAGGTAGTTTATTGGATTTCATGCAAGAGTGGCATAGAGTTCCCTCATGTGGTGCCTCATAGACTTAAATTCTAATCGGATATGGATGCATGATTTGATACAACAAATGGGCAGGGAAATTGTACGCCAAGAATGTCCTAAAGATCCTGGAAAATGGAGCAGACTGTGGGATTATGAGCATATCTATAGAATATTGAGAAAAATACGGTAAGCATCAAATGCATAAACTTTACTTTTTTCATGTACCTAACTTCTGCAAAAAAAGATGTAAGCTTCGATGAATTATGCTACATTTGGTTTTTATAAAATTTGAGGGAAAATGAAAGGGAAAGAAAATAGCTAGGGAAAGTAGAAGGAAAGGAAAAAAAGAAATGAAAATGAAAACAGAGTTAAAGCTGACATATTATTTTTATTTGCTATTTTATTTATTTTAACTCATCAATATAAAGATTAAATAATTTAACAATATGTAGTTCTAGCAATTTTATTTATTTTACTTTCTTTGAAAATTTTCATTTGATAACCAAATATGAAAATCATTTCTTAGTATTTTTTGAACCATAAATTACTTTCAAGAACCAAAAACGACCTTATATTCATAAATTTTCTTCCTCACTTATTCTTCATTCTTTTTCTCCAGGGACGAAAAACTATAAACATGATGACCTGCTTGATACATATGGATTGAAGGAGATATGTTTTACCACAGAAGCCTTTGCTAAGATAGACAGGCTCTAAGATTACTTAAAGTTTTTAATCTGTTGGGCATTGGAAGAGAAGACTATAAGAGCCCCTTTCTGACTCCTTTATTAATTTCCTTCTTATGAGTTAAGATACACTCTATTGGCATGGGTGCCCTTTGGTCTTTCATCAATTTTATTCAGAAAACCTCATTAAGCTAAACATGTGTTATAGCTATGAGAGAACTTTGGAAAGAGGGATGAGGTATAGTTGTTCTTACCATATACATATTCTCGAAGTAAATTTTCATCATAGAGTTATTCAATCAAATTTTCTTTTGTTACAGGTTTTTGATAAGTTAAATATTATCGACCTCAGTAACTCTCAACATCTCATCCAATTGCCGAACTTCTCAAGCATGCCAAATCTAGAGAGACTAGTTCTTGAAGGCTGTACAAGTTTTGTTGAGGTTGACCCATCCATTGAAGTTCATATTGTTCCTCTTGAATCTGAAGACTGCAGAAAAACTTAGGAGTTTTCAAGAAGTATTAACTTGGAATGCCTTAAATATCTGTCTCTTGGATGCTCCAGAACTCAAGAGTTTCCGAAATTCAGTATGTTGATAACATTTGTCAGGCTTTATTTGGATGGGACAGTAGTGAAGTGAACTACCTTTCTCCATTGGAACCTCACTGGACTGGTTGTGTTAGATTGAAAATTGCAGAAGGCTAAGTCTCTTCCAAGTAGCATTTGTAAGTTGAGATCCCTTGAGACTCTAATTCTCTCTGCTTGCTCAAAACTAGAGAGTTTTCCAGAGATCATGGGGAACATGGAACATTTAACAAAGCTTCTTTTAGATGGAACTGCTATAAAACAGCTGCACCCATCAATTGAACATATAAAGGGCCTTGTTTCTCTGAACCTGAAATTTTAAACCTTACAAATCTTCCTTGCGCGTGGTAACTTGAAATCTCTTGAGACACTGAATGTGTCCAGGTTGTTGGTACTCAACAGTACCAAGAGAACCTGGGCAGTTTGCAATGTTTGGTGAAGCTGCTGGCAGATGGAACGCTTATAAGGCAACCGCCTTCCTCAATTGTTCTTTTAAGAAATCTTGAAGTATTGTCCTTTAGGGGATGTAAAGGACTTGTATCTAATTCCTGGAGTTCACTGTTCTCATTCTGGCTGTTGCCAAGAAAAAGCTCAGACACCATTGGTTTCCAATTGCCTTCTTTGTCAGGTTTGTTCTCCTTAAGAACTAATGCCAATGAACTTTGATCTAATGGAGGGCAGGTGCCCGTGAATATCTGCGACATCCTCATTTGGAAAAATTAAATCTAAGCAAACAGCACTAGCTTACCTTCAGGCATTGTAACCTTCAAAGCTAGGATTTCTCTATTTGAACCACACTGCAAGTCTCTTACAAATTCTGAACTTCATCAAGCATAGAGTGTGCAACTATTGTTCTGTCCCTTAACACTATATTTAACCCCATCAGTCTGCAATTCACCTTCTGTTTGCCGTTGGCTAATGTTCCCACCTCCCAAATTGTTTCCAATATGGGTGCTGAAAATCCATGCAGTAATGATAACGATTGTATCCACCCAAAATGCAAATGGTCTCAAATAGCTACTGCAAACTTCAGGACTTTTCTCTCTCTCTCTCTCTCTCTCTCTCTCTTAGACATGTTTTTATTTCAAAATGATGTAACATGCCTTGAGATTTCCTTGCACAAGACTTTCTTCCAGACTTGGGTTCTGTTTTTCTTCAGTGAAGTTCCCCGACTGAATCTGTGAATCAGAATATGGGATCTGAAATTGCCAATCGAGCTCCTCCTTTTGGTTTGAAAATAACCTCTTAAGTTTGTTGTATGCTGTGTTTTGCATCTGAGGACATATCCCTTAATGGGATCACAGTTCACTTATGTCATTTGGAATCTGATGATTCTTGTTTTGGACCCATTCTGGTCCTTCTTAGCTGCATTCCTTTGATTCTGAAGGCGATAGTGAAGACCAACTCAAGTCTAGCTTACATGTGGCTAAGCATAAACCCGTGCTAAACCCATTATCACTAATTGTTGCCCCATAGATGGAGGCACGCCAAGGCTTCATTTGGCTTCGTTGGCTGTTGTCCAAGCAACATATTAATCAAATCTTCAGGGATCCATCTTCCTACAGTACTCAAAGATGATCTTGAGAGAGCTCAACCATGATCTATGCCAGCTCTTCTCAATTTGATCAGTGACCTCAATCAGCGATCAGTGGCCTCTATATGATCGCTCATATAAACAATTGGTGGGGATATTAGACAACATTCATACATAGCAATTTACTCCATACATTAGGTTGGATTTATTAATTATGGTCATTTGAGTGCTATGCCATAGTGTAGTTGATTAGTAACTTGGGAGTACCTTGTTTTCAAATATATTCTGTCTCCTTTTTGTTTACAAAGGTTATTTCTAGCTTATCTATTATTATTTGCTTATTCATTCTGAAATGTAGATTATACCTGTGGCCCCCAAACTTGCCTATGGTTCTTATGATTACTTAGTCTTATCAAAAAAATTCTTAAAGTTAAAATTGTTTTAGATCTGTAACTTTTGTCATTGCTTTCTACTCTGTTTTGGTGCAGCGCTTCTAGAGTGAGGTACTTATAGTTATGCTGATGTCCTTTAGAGGGATTTAGGTAACAATTCCATCTGAGATGTTCATTGCTTTGGGTTTACACAGAGACCTAAGGATGGACATTTGGAGTGCTGTTATCTTTGGTTTCAATTCATGAGCTCTCATTTTAATAAACGATATAGATGTGCTCAAATTGTGAACAGATTCAAATTGCAAAGAGGTGGCTCGAATCCAAGACCTCTTATCAAGTAAATCTATCTGTGTTAAACGTACTTCTTAAAAATTTCCAGTTGGGTTTGGTTTATTATGAATAAATGTTTTCTTGGATTAACATATGACAGAATTTTGAGTATGTATGTAGCAAATAAGATTCAAAAAACACGGTTGAGCCCGGACAAATGAAGATGTGGTATCAGCTGATACATTTCAGTATAAGGAAATAAGTATCAGATTATAATGGTAGTCCCCATGAATTGAATACAATTAATGAAATCAATAACATTTTGATACATCAATTGTGGTATTGAACTATGATTTAATACCAGAGATTTTTCACTGTTGTTGAACTTGTTGATAAACATGTTGTCGCGATATATTGTTGAAGAATGATTCAAAAGTGCCCACATCTCCACGTTTCTCAATAGTGTCTTATTATTTAGGAAAGTCTTTATGTTTATTTATTTCTTTAATTGTTGGTGGAAGAGTCCACATTTTATTTGAATGTTTTAGCTAATGGTAATGGGAGAGTTAGTAATGAATAGGAGAGTAAGTGGGTAAGTTAGTTTTTATTTTTAATTTTATTTATCTCTTGTAAGCCTAGGCACTTTTAATGTTTGGAAATAATGAGAGGGGTTGTGCGTTTTTCTCTTATTTTTGTTTATTCTTCGTCTTCAAATTCGATATAGTATCGAGCCATATAGGTCTTGAAGTGCATAAGTGATTCAATGGCGGCGGATAATTTTTTGCTTCTCTCCCTACTCTCACGGGAGAAGATATCTCACATATGAGCTATTAAAATGGAGCTGTCTAAAGGCTCAGTTTATCGAAGAGGAACATTGAGAATGATGCTGATCCTGCTGCTCTTCCATCAAATTCAACACTAATCCAGATGAAAAAGTATGAAGAAGATTTGGTCATTTACAAAAAGATTGTAGAACGAAAATGGAATAAGCAAATATGGTAGCGAGAGGTTGAGCTTCTATACGAATTAATTGGTGAGAAGTGCAAAGAAGAATTTTTAGGAAGTCTTTTTGCTTTGACAAGTGAAAGTTAGTGAGAGAGTGCATCATGAGACAATCTAAAGTGCATCATGAGGTGAGAAAGTGTTTCTAAAATGTGGAAGAAGTGCTCCATAAATTTAAAGTTTTGCAGCTTTGAATTAAGAAGTGTCGAAAAAATGATTGAAAAGTGTACACATCTTCATGTCTCAATGAGTGTCCTATAATTTAGGAAAGTTTTTTGTTTATTTTTCCTTTAATTGTTGGTAGATTTAAAGTTTTATTCATAGTTGTGAAGGCAAAAGACACTAAGGTCTGAAAGGCACTCTTAGAGCCTTGAGGCTGGGCTTTTTATCTAAGGGCACCCTACTATTTTATATATGTTTTTCAAATATATAAACTGCTAACAATATTATTATCAAATATCATCTACAATTTCAATCAAATCATTATAGCTTTATAGCACATTTTAAGGTTAAGAGTTTCCTATTTTTTGATAATTTTCTGCAATTTGTTTCAGCTCTTGTTATTTCCTTTTGGTTTTTCTTCTGCTCTTCTATGTGGTTGATATTGAGATTGGAGGGCTAGGGTTTATTTTCGGTTGAAACTTGAGGAGGCCAAATAGGGTTGAAGGGCTTGGGTTGTGAAATGCGATCTACAGGGGCCAAAAGCGGCATCGTTTTAGCAAATCATAGCTTTTTGTAATTGGGTGAATCAACATGGCATCGTTTTGGTTTGTCTAGGACCAAAACGGCATCGACCCTAGCCGTGACAAATAGACTAAAATAATGTCATTTGGTCCAGACGATTTAAAACCATGTCGTTTAGCCTCTCCCATTTAAAAAAAATTAGGGCTACTTTTGTTGCAGCCCTTAACGCCACTGACAGAGGAGAAGAAGAAACAAAGAAGAAGGAGAAGAGGAGGAGGAAGACGACTTACCAAGGAGTGGTTGAAGTGGGATAGGCACGCTTTAGAGACCGAGCTTTGCCTCGGTGGCGTCTGTCTTTGCGCCTTGTTGTGGCTTTGGCTTGAAGGGCGTTGCCAGACTCAGTGGCGCTAGCCCATGCATAGTGCACCTCGCTAAAGCGCCTTTGCGGAATGCGCCTTTATGACTATGGTTTTATTTGAGAGTTTTAGCTAAATATGAAGAAAAATCTACCCATGGAGTTACAAATGGGTGAATGGGAGAGGAAGTAAATGGTCAAGTTAGTTTTATTTTAATTTTATTTATCTCTAGTAAACTGTTATAAGCACTTTTAATGTTTGGAAATAATGAAAAGTTTAATACGTTTTCTACTTCTATTTTTGTTTCTTCTCTCATCTTCAAATTAAAATATATTGTAATTAATTCATTTGTGATGTGAGTAGCATTTAAATACTAGCTTCAAAATCTTGAAGGTGTAAACATTGGGTTTAGCATCAATGGACTTTAGATGTTTTTGTGATTATCTTAGGTAGGTTTTACCATTTATGTTGGGATGGAAAGATGAGGTGGCATTAGATAGGAACTTGTCATGTGGACATCATATTAGGGGGAGTTGTGTTAAGGTGCAATGAAGCACCGTAAAGAATTAAAAGAGAAGTAAAGACCCTAAAACCATTAAAACATATGATATCTACCACTTAATTTAAAAACACGCAGGGTTGAATAGTAAATTTTTTTATAAGACATAAATGCCCCTCTCTTCTTCTTCTATCAACCGCGGGGAGAAAAAAGCTATCTCTCTTCTGCAGCATAACCCATTGTTCTCATTCGAGAGGAAGAAACTTTATGAGACATTTCCATAATGTACTCCCTTATGAATTCCTTATGTCATCCTGAGTGAGTTGTATACAAAAATCATACTTATTTCTATCTTATCGCTTTTGACAAGACGCATTTAAATCTCGACAAGGAATTGTTTGGCATTGGTAACCCCTTCGGATACCACACCCCTATAGATTTTTGAAATGTGGCGCTTTATATCATAAGACTCATGCAATTCAAGCGCGCCCACTTCTTATAAAATTTCTTCTCTTCAAAAGAACTAGAGTTTGTAGGAGAATAGGGTTGCTCTACCCTTAGTGCAAGGTCTAGATCCATGTAACAAACAATTCGTATTCTCTTTCCGGTTCTGGTTATTACGAGGGTTGGTACTAAATTCAAGTCTTTGTGCAACCATCTTTGTAACAAGGTGCTAAAAAAGATAACAAAGAAGTATATAAATTTATTGACGCAATGAATCGAAATTTAATCACATTCAATGGCTCATCCATCTCAAAATACCTAGTGCAACATTAATGTCGAGTCTTTGGACAATAATATTAGCTGACAATGGTACTCTTGTTGTAATGATCAAACACTAACAGCCATGTCAAATAACAAATTCATCTTTGGATTTATTTTCCACATGTACAACCCTTACTAACTATCACTTGTTTATCTTCATCACATATGTGTATGTAATTTGACAAGTATTCACCTTCCTTTAGGTTGACTATACTATGTCTCCACACACACACTGCGCCACATTCAACATCTCTTATAAGTAATCTACACAAGAGAGTCACTTTAGCGCTATTAGCTAATTTACTGTTAAATCATAAAGCAACATAACCAAGTATTTGAATTTCTATTTAATCTTCATAGAACTATTATGGCGATTAAAAATCGCCATTGAAGAGTCATCTCTTCCTTTTATAACCCCTAATAATAATAAATTTCTCTTCAAAATTCAAATATTGAAGAAAGTGAATCCATTAGCAAGGTTCAATACCCAAAACATGAAGAGAGAAGACTCATGAGGCAACAATTAAATCGCATCATACATAGTTTAATCATAATTTTGTTTTCTGATAACTAAAAACAAGACAGCAAGATAACCGAAAGTCTTTACGGAGTCATTCTTTCTTGTTTTCTTTGAATCTGACTTTTGATTGTACTGAAATTTGTAATTAAGGCTCCAGGATTACTTGCTGACGGTTTTGAGTTTTATTTAGCTCTTGGTGGTGAATATGGGGAGTTTGATTAAGGAAATCAAGCAAAGTCGATGTAGGGTGGTGCAAGTTGCCTGATGAAATACCTAACATACTTCTTTTCGAAGTATGAATTGATTATATGCATTATAACCTTCAACTTTTAATGTTCATAGTTAATTTTTATGTTGAATGGAAATTGTGAAGAGAGTAAAGGGAGAATCCCTAATTTTTATTATATTCACGGAAAAACTTACTACCACATTACATATTGGACTTATATATACCTTTGTACTCATAGGTTTCCTATCTGATAAAGAAAATAAAAGAAAAACTACTTCATCTCCCCAACACTCCCCTCAAGTTTAGTATATATGTCATATACTTAAGCTTGTTACAAATGTATTTAATTCTAAGACCTCTGAGAGATTTAGTAAAGATGTGCCCCAGTTGATCATTGAATTGACAAAACTAGTAGTCACAATACATCGTCCGATCTTCTCTCTAATGAAGTGGCGATCGACTTCAATGTTTGGTAACTTTCACGGAAGCGTTGGATGCAATATACCGTGACATGGTTATCCACGAGGATGAGCTTCATGCGTTCTATCCTTTCAAATCTTAACTCATGGAAGGTGTCTCGACCATAGATTCACATGTTGCCAAGCCGCCTTTCGATACCGACCTGTTCGTCGGCTACACATGTTGTTCCTACTCTTCCCGGGATATGTTAGGTTACCACCAATGAAACACAATATCACGAGTGGGCGATCTGTTGTGAGTGAGCTTGGCCAATCTGCATACGTGGCAACAACAGGTGTGACTTCTATTCTCATTACAACACACCTTGACACAGTGTAATTTTTGATATATGTGAAGAATGGGGATTCTGACATCCAATGGCTATCACGCATGGTATTTGTAAGGTGACTAACAACACTTACGGAAAGGAAATGTAAAGACGACAATGATGGTAGTTTGGTTTACTGTAGTCATGATATCACCTGGATCTCTGAACTCCACGTCATTTCAAGTTTGACATTAGGATCATAGGGTGTCAACCGGTTCCTGATCTAACATATGGTTTCTTCAAGATGTGAAACCATACTTCCATTAGGAAAGGACTAGTCGAGCTGGATTAAGGTATCTGATTGAAGTGCGAGTTTTCCTGAGTCTTTGCTTTGAAAGTGGATGAAAAGGTGTTGCTTTAGTTTCCCGAATACCATCACGATCCTTTGCTGTGTGATGATGTCTTCCATAAACAACCAGATGATACACTTGAGAGAGTTATGATGATAAAAAGTAGATGGTCGATCTTTGCGAGCATGCCAAATTCTTGAACAACATAACTAAAACGGCCAAACCATGCTCTAGGAGATTGTTTCAAGCCATATAGAGAACGGTGTAACTTGCACACTAAACTAGACTCCCCTTGAGCAATAAAACCAAGTGCTTGCTCTATATAAACTTCCTCGGCAAGATCACCATGAAGGAAGACATTTTTAATATCCAACTGATAAAGTGGCCAGGAACACATAGTAGCCATGGAGAGAAGACGGACATAAGCAATCTTGGCAACCGGGGAGAATGTGTCACCATAATCAGAACCATGAACCTGAGTATATCCTTTAGTAACCAAGCGAGCCTTAAGGCAATCAACCTAACCATCAGGACCAACCTTAACTGTGTAAACCCAACGACAACCAACTGGAAACTTACCAAATGGCAAAACAAGATCCCAAGTGTCAATTGAGTGCAGGCGGTAATTCATCCTAATTCTTATCTTATTGAGATGGGAAAAAGCCTCATTAGTGTTCTTAGGAAGAAAGCAGAGGATATAGCAAAAGCAAATGCGGGAGTAGGGTGAAGATAATTGATGAGCTTTCAAATTGTAAATAGGATGAGGATTGCTAGTAGGTCGATTACCTTCAGAAGAAACAATGGGTAAGTTATGACAGAAAGCGAAGCCGAGGTGGGAGAAGTGAAGAGATAGGAAGTGAAGCCGAGCGGGAGGCCTCGGCGAAGGGAGAGGAGCAACTGAGCAGTGGCAGCGATAATAAACTTAGAGTGAATTAGGGTACATCATCAAATATAGTAAGGGAGATGATGGGAAGGGTAAGACCGAGTAACGGAAGGAGACTTTCCCGGAGGAGGAGAAGAAGAGTGAGTCCTCGAAGAAGGTGACATCAGCAAAGAGAAAGTATCAATGAGTCGGGGAACTAACTTGATAACCTTCCCGAGTCGGAGTAGCTAAGAAGATGCATTTTTGTGGCTTTGTGATGTATCACAGAGTGAGAATATTCAGACAAAGCAAGTACAGCAGGCCACAAGGAGGAAGGAAACAAAGTGGTTGGTGGGGAAAATAAGTGAATGAGAATCGATCATATAACACGAGATGAGAACATACGGTTAATCAAATAACAAGTTGTAGGCTCTTGTGCCCCAAAAACTAAAGAATATGATAATAGGAGGAAAATCTTGTTTGTCTTAATGGAGGGGAGGGTGATGATTCTGTTGGCTACCCCATTTTGTTGAGGTATGAGCCTGAAAGGCGTGAAAGATCCCATGTTGGGACATAAATGAAATAAAGGGTGCAGAAAAATATTCCCTGGCGTTACCGTAACACACGAATAGAAATATTGAATTAGGTCAGAATTTCAGTATAAAATTTATGGAAAATAGAATATAATTCAACTCGATTTTTCATTAAAAATAACCAAGTACATCGAGAATAGTCATAATGAAAGTGACAAAATACTGAAATCCTAAAGTAGATGTAGTTTGACAAGGACCCCAAACATTAGTGTGGACAAGTTCAAAAGGAGATTTTGCCCGATTATTCAAACGCTTTGGGAATAAGACACGAGTATGTTTCAGTGACGGGACTTCATACATAGTGATCTAAAGTGGAAAAGCGGTGACAAATGTACGGAACTTAGAGAAGATTGAGATTTGGCCCCGAATGATTGTGGTTGAGGAGAGGGCATAGGTGGAAGCATGGCCCAGCCAGAAGATGATTTGAGGTGAGGTGATAGAGGCACTGAGACTCACGTCCAATACTGTCGTCTTCCCGTACTCCAGTCTGCAAGGTCACAAATTTATGAGAAAAATAAGACGGAGTTAAGGTACAAGTGATTTTGCTGATGGGAAATAAAGATTAAAGGGACATTAGGGTATATAGGATAGAAAGTGAGGTAGGGAAGGGAGAGGATGTGCCAAACCAATACGCTAGCCCACAGAGTTTGAAAACCATTAGATTAAGGTAGTAATAGGTAGAAGTAGGGGTTGTAGTAGAGAGAAGATCTTTATTACCGGATATGTGGTCGAGAAGCGCGGGAGTCACAGAATCGGGGTCGAAGATGTAGTAAGGCGGACGGGGCATTATCGGTCTCGGCAATGGCGACTTGGGCACCTGATGCGAATGGTCATCATACTCCTTTGTCGGTGGGGAATACCCTGAGATGTGGACCTCGAGATTAAGGGTGGCGAATCGGGACTGAAAGATTGGGCCCGTGGGCGTGCAGGAGGCGTCATGGCGAGAACGCGATCATGAGTGTGGCTAAGCTTATTGCAATAGGTGCAGTGAGGATGTTGTCCTCTACTTTGGTTACCACTGCGTCCTCCCCGAAGGTTAGTTTGAGAAACTAACACAGAAGAATCTGAAGTGCTATCAAAAGACAAAGTTTGAGTGGAGGAGATATGGAGGAGGCGAGCAAACACATCATCTAAGGATGGGATTGATGGACTGCCAAGAATCTGATCTCGGAGGTCTCAAGATTGACAGAGAGTATCAGAGTAAGGACCATGAAGAACTTGTCAATGCGTTTATTTGAGCCCCAAACATCAGCAGGAAGGAGGCATCAGTGTCAAGAACTCCTCCTTAAGATAGGCAATCTGGCCAATAGAATTAGATAAATTCATGTCCTGTTGTCGGATATTGATAATAGCAAAAGCCACCTTATAAAGACGCTGGATATCATTCGTGTATAGAACTTTTGCCTGATTCCAAAACTTGGAACATGTTTTTGTAAGCCGAAAGATAAACAAAATTTTTTAATCAACTTAGAAGTTGCCATAATACGCTACATAGTTGTACATCTATTTTCTTCCATTTACCTTGTCAACATTAGGTATAGCATCCTCGATGTAATAAGTGATCCTCATAACCTTGTCCCATAACGAGAGATTCTGACTTTGGTAGGAAAGATAATTCTCACTACCAATCAATTTTTTTGATGTGATAGTAGGAGATCCAGAGATAACAAATGTAAAAATAGGATTTTTAGTTGCCATATCCACTTAACTAGAGATTGAATCACGTTTGGATTGAAGAGAGCCGTACTAGGAAGGCGAATCAAGGCTGTGGAACTTGAAATCACGGTTGTAGAACTGGAGATGAAGAAAGGTGGCCATGTGGAAAAGAAGCGGCCCAGCCCAGTGCGGCGCGGGCTGAAATGGGCAAAAAGGTGGATAAGGAGGGCTCGGGGAGGACCGTCAGAGGGATGGTTTAGCAAGACGACGTCGGACGAGCCTAGATATGAAATCTCGTCACTGGAAAGTGGGCCTCATGCCCACATGCGCACACACGCGTTGAAGCGTGGAAGGCAAGCTACCGGAGAAGAGCGGCCCATGGCGGCGCGTGGAGGGCTGTTTTTCGATGGGGTTCCCTTCGACGTGTAGATCGGCCTCTGGCCTCGGGGTGGGGTTTCCGAGCTAGGGAGAGAATTTGGCCGGAGAAAAGTCAGAGCAAGCAGGAGTCAGGCCCAGGCGGCGGCGAAAGGTCGACGGAGGGTTGAAGGAGCCAAAGTGACCGAGGAAACAAGATCACTGAGAAAAAAAAAAAAGTGGGTTTTTCTTTTAGCTTTGATCTGTGTGAAGAGAAAGGGAGAATCTAATTTTTATTATATTCTGAAAAACTTATATTACATTATATTGAACTTATATATATATACATGCTCATAGGTCCTAATCTGATGAAAATAAAGGAAAAATTTGTACAATATCTAGCAGAAGAAAATAATAGTGGCTTAAATTTTAACGTTAATGCCACGATTACTATTTTTAGATTGCATGGATATGATCTTTCGAAATTTTTCCTTTCGTTTTTGCTCTCCAATGAATTTGAGGTTGTTTGATCGTGTAATGATGTTTAAGTACTAGGATTCAAAAAATTACAGTAACTTTGGCTAAGATTTTTGATGTTTGAGTCACAATATCTAGGTCTTTTACAGTTTGAGTTGGTATCATTGCAAACTGTAACTTTCAAATCTTTCTTTGGGTGGAAATGATAAGAATATCTTTAAAGAATTAAGCTATGTAACCAACTGCGATCTCTATTGCAGAGGCCAGAATCAGAACTTCCATAAAGGGTTATAATTTTCTTGCTTTCTACAGAGCAATTCAGCCGCAATCTGTGGTTACACCAGTTTGTAATGTTGCTTTCTTATGAATGATTGTATATACTTGTCTGCTGTTATTTATGAACCTAGCTGTTTCTTTGATGTGATAAATTGAGTAGAAACTTCTTAAAACTTTTATACACTTTATTTATCATTAAACTAATTTTCACCATTAATCTGGATATATCTTTCTTTAAAATATTGGTATACTGATCCCAGCTCCACTTATATAGATTTTAATGTTTTTGATAATTGGGTTCCATTGTAATTTGTGTTATACGTACCTATGAATTAGATTCTAAAAAAAAAACCAAACTAGAATTTGTACTTTTGGTTGCTGAATTTTTTATTTGACATGGTTATTGTCACATTCCACATTGGATGTAGAAGAAAGTTTCTTGCACTGTATAAGTATGATATCTTCTTAACCTAATAGATGTGTTTAAAAACCGTGAGAGATGAGAGCAGACAATATCCATATGATTAGGTGTGAGTCGTTACATTATCACATCCTAAATAAGAAAAAAGCAACCTACAGATTGGTATGATGATGAATTCTAGAGATTTGCAGTCTGCTAATATTCTTGAACATCTCCCTGATAATTTTTAAGCCATTTGAGTTCCGACACTCTTGATTATGGAGATTTGAGAGACTTCGGTCATGATTTGCATTGGAAAGGTAGCAATGTCAGTTCAGAACGTTGTTTGGTTGGGTTATCAATCTTGTGCTCAGCTGAGGATGTTTCAAATTGAATAGCTCCAATGAATGGTGTCACAATGGAAATTTCTTTTAAACAACCTAGACTCAGCTCAAGTGCATCAAATTTGGTGAAAAATGTGGGTATGTCTCATATATGCAGAAGATCTGGAAAGTACCTGTGCAGCCCTCCTCTTGGGGGTTCCCGGGTGACTGTAAATCAAGAGTAGGAGTCTGGCGATCCATGAATGATCCCAAGCTGGAAGCTCGGAAAATATTTCCCCGGAATGACTATCACATCCCTAACATATTTTCCAATAACATTCTCTTCTTTGATTTAGCATATGGTTCACTATGGTGACTTCCTTTTCTTCTATTGTATTAGGAACTCCTCCAATCTCGTATCTTTCTATTACACCTCTGCCGGACCCTTTTGGTACAGTGCCTTCTTTTTCAGTTCCTCTCATAGTGGGTTCATAAATTGAAGCAATTGAGAAAATGTTTGAATCTTTTATCTCTCATTTTATTCATATTCTATTATATTTTTCATGTTTTGAGCAAGAGTTTTTTCATTATGAATCAACCTTCGATTATTCTGCACGAAATCTGTTTTCTTCAGTACTACTCTGTATAAATCTCCAATAATTAGAATTTTGTTTGGCACTGGATGAATATTCTTGTGAGTTGTTTGATTTAGAAGGTCATGCAAATATGTTTTTGGTGTTGAATGCAAGTTTTATGAAATACCCAGCAAATTGCTTGACGAGAAATCATGTTTTGTTTCTGTTAACAATCATAATCTTTACTGTTAGCAATGGCAAATGTATCAAAAATAGAAAAGAACAGGAACCTTCCTAAAATACATCACTTACAAATCATCATGTTATAAATTTATTTGAAATGTCGAGGTACAGGGAAAATAAGGAATTTATTCCCTGAAATATGAACCTCCCTAGAATACATCAAATACAAAGCAACACGTAACGTAATAGTAATTCACTTGTTAAACAAATGATATTCCTAAGTCCTAACAAACTTGTCAATACCCTCTCAAGTTGGTGTATGGATATCAATCGAATATGTTTCCAACTTGCTACTAATCATCTGAAATATATTTCTTAGTAATTCGGTCTTTAGCAAGAGAATATCAGTCGAATTGCCCTTCCATCGATAAATATAATGTTTAGCATGCCAATATTCCTTAGTCATCCACAAACTACAATAATCCCTTGCAAAGTTTATCCTCCATTGCTAGCCAGTGAGGTGTTGATCTTCAACCTAAGACAGCCTCCAGATTGAGTCCGCTCATACTTTCCTAGCTGTGCCCACTTTCAACTACCATAGCATTCAAGCGAACAAGAATCCTGTGCCTCTGGCCTCAGCCGTGCATAATTGAAGCAGAGCTTCCAGCAACAAGTGAGTTCTTAACCAATCAACCTTGACCTGCGCCCTCTCCAAATCACTCAATGTGCTACGAATGAAGGAGATATCTGCATCTGAAAGTTCTTGGGCCGTGTGCTGCTGCATCAGTTGCACAATCTTTACTATGGAGGCTAGAAACTGGGCTCGAAACTGGGGTGCTGTAAAGCAGCAATTAGCAGTTATGTCCCCATACTTGGTAAATATTTGCTCCAAAATTGATTCACCTTCAGGAGAGAACCAAGGTGCTTGAACTTGAACACTGGTTTCCCTGATCCATGCCAAACTTTGTGCTAGAGCATGTGCGCCTGTTTGGGGAATAGGCCCTTCATCCCTTATAATCCCTTGGGGAGGAGGTTGTAGGTTTGAAGTCACCAATGTTTTAAAATTGGTCATGGTTGGGATGGGGAGAGTTGGAACTTGGACTGTGGTTGGTGCTATGCTACCTTAGGTCTCAGGACTCAAATGGTGGGAGGTGACAAGTCTGAGGCCAATTGTTGCAAAGAGGATAGTATGGGCATTTCGAGCTTTCTCTTGCTACTACCTCCTCATTAGAAATGTCCCAAAATCATTAGTATTGTTGTGTTGTGGTACTTCTTCAGTGCCATTTAGTACCTCCAACAACCTGCTGCTGCCATAACTGAATGCTAATCCTGCAGATTAGTGCTCATTGTATCTCCTTTTCCTCTTGTGAGTTGGGGAGGCATAGACACCTTTCTGAGTGGGTGGAGATCAATTGTTCCCTTTTCAAGACCTTGGGTAGTGCTCATGAGTTTCCAGGCCCCGGCCTGTCCTGTTCTGAGGCCCTCAAATGACTCAGCTGCCATAGTATGAACTACATCTTTTTCTGCTTCAAGTATGGAGGCAGTATGGACCTTGGATGGACCCTTTAAGGCATGGAAAAAAAAACAGAGTAAAGAAGGAAATAATAAGTGTCTTTGGATTAACTAACCAACAGAAAAAAAAAGAAAAGAAAAGAAAGGTGGGAGGGAAAAATGATACATTTATTAAATGATGGGTAGTTCTACTTCTACCTCTTCTTTTGATATTTTAGACTAGTTGTAATTGACTAGTTCAAATTGATGTTTAAATGGATATTCCTTGAAAAAACACCCAAGCGCAATTTATCCCTATCAAGGATGTTCTTATTTGACCTTTGATTATGGCTATCAAGATGATGATTATGCTCAAGCTGAAGTTCTGTGATCACCCATTGTCCATTTTCAAATTAGTAACTGGACACATGGCATTGCAACCTGTTCTTGTTTCTTTCCTCTGATACTTGTTTTTTGTCTGATTGGACTGGTTCAAATTCTTGGCCCGGAAACCTTCACAAGAACAGAGAAAAAACCGTCTTTTAATGTTTCCATTTGATAGTCTTTGTACCTTCCTTTTCTCACTTTAAAACCAATAACTCTCTGCATAGTTGTAGTAAAATTTTTCAGCTTCCATCTCTGACCTAAACACCATCCCTCTTAGTGGTATCTCATTACCAACCTCAGCCTCTTCCCCATCTAAATGAACCGGTGATTCAACCTCATCCGCATCATCATCTCTTAGCAAGAATGAATCGAACAAGGAACTGCTATCCCCATCCCTACCCTGTTTCCAAAAGCAAAAAAGGGTAATGATCAAGGGACAGAGAGTACTCAATGAAAACTATCAATCTCTTGCAGGAAAAAAAATTCTATTCCCAATATGAATCTGACCTACATACTTATCAAAAATATACATATATATGTCATATTCACTAGGAATGACACAACAAAGAAATTAATTGTTAGCCACTGTCCAAATTCTCGCTTTGTGGTATTTAAAAACATTCCCTTCAAGCAAAAGCGGACCTCCACATATCCCGTCACAATATAACTGACGAGTCATCATTCAGGGGCTATTATTTCTCATATGCATGTTGTGGGTGTTAGATTATATTATTTATTTATTTCCTATTATTGATAGGATCCTTATTGCTAACATTATAGAGTTTGTTCCAGAGGATTCTTTTGACAGTTAAAGGGTATATCAATTTTTTTATGTTTTCTAATAACTCTGGATAAACTCCATTGTTATATAAGTAATTTTCTTATATTAGTTTTCATTGGAATCAAAAGCATAGTTTTTTTCTTATTCCCAGTGGGGTTTGTGATTTCCACATAGTATAAATTTGAGGGGATGTTTACATTAACTAATTATATTCATGGGATTCTTATTCTTATCCTATAGAGTTTGTTTCTATTATTGATGAGGTTCTTCTAGTACTTAAAATATATATATATATATATATATATATATATATATATATATATATATATATATATATATATATATATATATATATATAATGTAATTTTATATTAGTTTTTCGTTGGAATATTCCTAATTGGGGGTTTCGTTTCCTTTTTGATTTTAGGTTGAGGTCAAAACAGTTGAGTGATGAATGCACCAAGTGAGTGATTTGAGTTGAGTTCTAGTTACTACTTATAAGCTGTTGTATGAGTATTAGATGATGAGAGCCATAAAATTTCTCTTCACTGACCATCATCGCCTTGATTGAAGCTAACTAGCTTTACATGGAGTTGAAAGGAATTGGATGAGTGAAATGAATTGAACACGCGGTTCAGGAACTGATCACTACCCTGCCAAGAGGAATACACATCAAGCCTGGAACCACTGGAACTGTAAATACCATTATTAGAGTTGAATGTGATCGATACATCGGTGGAAACTGATCTTCAGCATGAGAGGCGTGAACCCTTTCTTCTTCAGTTGGATCAGCATAGCCACTTGCTTTCCATCTTTCCTCCTCGGTTAAGAGTCGTAGAGGAGTTTCCTGAAACAAATACCAGCTGGGGTTTCGATCCATTTGATTTACAAGCCTCTGGAGGACTACCGGTCACTTCTTGCCATGACCGGCGTACTGTCTTTTGGCCTTTACTCGATCTCAGAAATGTATTTATATGAATGTAATCTTCTTGTTGGGGTGGGTGACTCATGTGTGGGTGTTGAGATAATAAAAATCAGGGTTATAATTCTTTATCAAAAATGGATTTATAGATATTCTAGTCATTATAGGATTATTAAATATATAAGTTTTGAAGTGATTCATTATATCATTAATGAATTTGATTATATGTTTTTAATAAATATTCTTGGTTAAATCTATCAATTATTTCTGCACTACGTAAAAATAAAACTCATTTTATTTTATTTACATTTAATCAGTGGCACAGTGAAGAAAAATATATTGCGCCTTTGTGAATTAAGATCACATTGTTTTATTTGCAGTCTTGCTATTAGTCAATGACATCTAATCTAGAAGGGCATAATTTTATGAAAGCAGTCACTCGAGAGGAGTTCATTGTGGTCAAAATTCAAGAACAGACTATCTGTTGAAGGTGGGTGGGTTTAAGACTTTTCGCTGTCTAACTTTATCGCACCTTTTATTTGACACGAAAGATCCACCCACCTTTTATTCTAATCACCTTTATCTAATCATTTTCGAATAACTCCACATTTTTTTGTATATTTCTAATATTCATCTATTCTTCCTAGGCTCTCTTTCTTTCTCTCAACATTTGGCCTAAAATTCTCATATTGTACATTTATCTTATTCTTCTCACGCTCCTCATTTTCTTTGTTATTTTAAAATAATCTTTTTATTGAGTAATAGTATGCTTCATAATCATTTATTTATTTTAATGAACTAATTTATCTTTTTGAAAATTCTCGATCATTTGAATATTTATTTTTAATTTTCTTGAATCATATAAATTTTTTGAATCATGAGATTGTCTTAAAAATGGTGCATGCGCGCAATCGTTTTAAGTTATCTGTATCCATTGGCTTACTATCTGATTGAGAGGCCTTACAAGGGCAGTAAGAAATACATAGAGTTGTGATGTAGAGCTGAGCTGAGATGTTGGATTAAGTGAGAGGCATCGGCCAAATAAGTATCTAAATGTTTGGTGATCGAGTCCTGTGGTTAACTCTATCCCACAATTTTTATGATACTAACCTAGATCATAAAATTAGAGATATATGATCAAAACCTTAACAATAATTACTCACCAACGTTTAGTAACCACTCCGCAAATGATTTTTAATGAAAAAAACTCTTTTACAAAAAAAAAAAAATTTCTAAAAACCACAATACTTTACAAGCCTCCTGGAGGACCTGGATCTTGTTTGCCATGACAGGGGATACTCTTTGTCTTTTGGGACTGTGTCTCATAAATGTATTTATATGAATATGTAACCACTAGCACTCTCATTTTTGGTATAATAGTCTATGATTAGTCTATTTTTGGTTGTATTTGGTTTTTGGAAAATAACAAGGAAGAATAATTTTTGGTTTACCCTTATGTTTGATTGTATTTCATTTTCTTAAAACAGGAGGAATGTGTTCTACTAAGACATAAAATAATCACCCAGCCAAGTAGAATAAGTAAAGGCAAAAAAGTAAGAAACGCAAAATTTAATGAGCTTGGTATAAATACCTATGTTGCCGGGCATCGGCGGCTTAATTAATCGAGAATTACAAACTTAGAGCGAAATTAGGCCAAAAGTACATCTTTCAACTGATTGGAAGCGTCTGCAAAATCACACAAGAAGATGGAAAAAAGGTGCAAATATTACATAGAGGGAAAAACTCCTTTTATAAGTTAGGAGAGCAAACCCACTTTTTAACCGATATGAGATTTGCATGTAAGACAAAATATAACAAATCTCCACCTTGATGAATATGCTAATCCCATCTTGAAACTTCTCTTTGACAAAAGTTGCAACGTCTTCAAATGCTCTCAACGACGCAATCAAACTTTTGCAATGTTGATCAAGTCCAAGCGCAATGATTGAACTTGATCACCGTTACCACCTTAATCAACAAATTTGCGAGATTTTCGACAATCTGAATCTTTTGAATTAAGATTCATCTTTCACTAATAATCTCCCGCACAAACTTATAGCGAGCATCAATATGCTTTGCCGACTTCAACTTCTTGGGTGTTCCACGAAAGAGTAAGCATAACGATTGTTGATTATCTGTTTATCAGAGTCACTGTGTAATTTGAATCATAAAATAATAGCATGCGATCACATGTATCATCTTGCTCAAAGACTAATAACATCTGGGTTTCAATAAGTCGCAGTAGGAACCAGTTTCATTGCCTATTGTCCTTACAGGATCATGCCACTACACTTCTCACTAATATTTCAAATGCAAGCCCAATTATATGTCATGAGCAGTAATCTCTAAATCTTCACCACTACCAGAAACCGTGGCCACATATCGTGTGTCTAGCATTATAGTAATGGTTATTTCTTCTTGTGCCTTTCTATAAGCAGAGGCTTCACAGTGGCATTTAGAACTCCATCTCGAATAATCACGACAAGGCCTTTAGACTCTAAAGCCCCTAAAAAGATGAGATTCTTTTTAAACTTCGGTACATACCGAACATCTGTCAGAACTCTAATTGATCCATCATGATTCCTCAACTGGATTGAACTCGTCCCTATGATATAACTAACATCCTTTCTATAGCAAACTTAATATCAACATTTCCAAACTTGAAGAATCACTCCTTCTGTGGACACATGATGAGTATAGCAGATCAAATCCATTCATCAAAACCAACAATAGTTTGATGACCATTCATGAGGAACTTAAAATCACTAGAGTCACCCACGACGCTCCAAACTGACATGCACATCAGACCAGGGCTTGCCCTTATCCTTCTTTGCGACTTAGGACAATCTTTCTTTATTAAGCCCTCTTCACGCAATAAAGGCACATCATCTTACCTAGTCTATTATTTGATGTTACCTTTCCCCTTTTTCCATTCTTATTTTGACTGTGACCTCTCGCATCCAGTAACTACTAACTCATCTCGATGTTCTCTTTGATATTTCTTCCGAATTTTATAATTTAACAATGCATAACAAACTTCTTCGAAAGATAGTTTTTCCTTCCCATGAATAAGGGTAATACAAAGATGATCCAACTCATGGGGAGAGGGCAAATGTGTATAGCCTTATGTTATACAAGTCATCTATTGTCATCGGCAATTGTTATTAAACTCATTAATATAAAGGGACTAATGCTCATACGATTTTAGCGGAGACCGGAGTAATCTTATGAGGTACAACTTGATTCTCATTTCTTTTCTTCTTATTTATTTTCTGGCGCTTTCCATAAACTAGACAGGAAAAGATCTCTTGTAGAAACATACACCTCTACTCTTTAGCTAGACAAGAATGGATCAACCCATAAGTTTTTATGTTAAGCCTTTCCCACTCACTTTCACGGGTATCATCTAGTCTTGTTTCTTTCAAAACTTGATCCAAATCTAGCACATATAGTGCATCCCTCATATCACTCTTCTATAAGCCAAAATTATTCCATCAATAAAGTTTGCATCATTTGCATTTGCCGATTGTTTTTGACCAGTTACTCATCTTTTCACCTGACTACATCGGTATACTAGGGTGGTTCAGAAGAAAGATTGAATTGATCACCATAGTCCCATAGACCCGGTCTTCTTGAAGCGGAACGAAAGTTCCCGAAAAAATTGGATTGGTTCAAATGATGTCAAAATCTGAATCATAGGCGAACTTACAGATATTAGGACAATGGAGCTTCACTTGAACAAATTTCAATTGTCAGCAGTTGAAGAACATATTTCTGATGTGGAAGATCAGGCTACGTTGCAACCACAGAGCATACTTATAACTTCACTTGAACATATTTCAACTATCAATAGTTCAAGAGAAAATTTCTTATGTGGAAAATCGGGCTACGTTGTAACCACATAGCATATTTATAAAAGAACCTAAAGCTCTAATACCACTTGTTGTGCAAACACACCAAATAATGCAACAAGTAGAATAACTAAAGGCTTTAAAAAGAAAGAGAACACAAAGAATTTGACGAGGTTCAATATAAATATTTACGTCTTTGGGTCATATTGAGCTTAGACAATCGAAGAGAATTACAAGCAGATTCTAGTAGTTCGCAGAAATTAAGCGAAAAGTAAATCATAACTTAATTGGAGCACTCTGAATACCATTTAAAGAATATGGGGAAGAGGTGCAAATATGATAAAGAGGGAAAAACCCTTTTATAGGCTAGGAGGTAAAAACGAACTGCACTAGGAGTATGAGTTTCATATAAGAAAAAATATAACAGGGATGAACATTACGGTCAACAGTTCAAATCGGAAGAGAGTGCTATGATGACCTCTAAGTGAATAGATGACAAAAAAATTTGAGGTAAATAAAAATAAAATTAGTTAAAAGTACTAATATCTTTAAATGATTTAATTTTTATATTGATGAGTTAAAATAAATAAGTAATTTAGTGAGTACGAAAAGATCTAATTTTTTGAAAAATGGTAAAATGGTAATTTCGATTAAATCTAGAATTTTAGATATTTGGATAAATAACGGACTTAAAAATGGAATCCTACCATGAAATCTAATTCTGACGTCAAATTTAAATGAGTCACGAGAATTGATCGGAATTTCCGTTTTAGGAGACACCTGAGTGGTCTCATGATTATGCTTTATTTGATGTAACGAGGTGCCATGTATCGTATATAGAATAGGAGTTCGCTAGCGTAGGCTCGAAGTGTAGGCCATAGGTGACATGTGGCATCATAATCATTGGAAATCCACTAATAAGGATAAGTGGATGTGGGAAGAAATCGAAAGCCCAGATGAGAAATGGACGTGGCAAGTGAGATGACATCACTTGACCAGCTATCTTCTCCCAGCCTGTTTGGAAGAAGGAAAAAGAGAGAAGCTAGAAAGGGAGGAAAGGTTTAGAGAGTGTCTATTACCTCTGAATTTTTCGATGTTCGGTCGTGGCTGTGAGGTAAACAAGTTAGTACGCTGCAAAGACTGCGTAGATGGGTATTGTGGAGTTCAGAAACTCAGAAGGTGAGGGTCTTCTCTATGGATGCTTTGTTTAAAGAAATTTATGAAATGGTTTTGGGTGTTGTGAAATTTGGAAATGGCCATGGTTTTGGTTCCAGAAAGTGGAACCGATCTTTGGATGAGGGCTGTCCTGGACAGCCGCGTCTTCGATATGGGGCTGTTAAAAGTCGAGTTGATGGTTGGATTAATTTGTCCATGTGTTTGCTTGCATGTTATTGTGAATGGAATGGCTTGAAATATATAGGAAATGATATGTTAATCATGCTAATTGATGTGTTAACATGAATGTTTGAATTATATGAAATATAATTGTGTGTGGTAGTGGAATTGGATGTATGAATTGGCATTATTGCATTCATGTGCATGGTGACATGTCGCGTCGAGTGGTGTGGGTGCAGCATAGTTGTTCACCACTCTTGGTGACATGGTTGGTTGTCTTTGGGATAAATCGATAAAGACTCATCGTTCAAATTATGAAATGAGGAAATAATTAATGTGTGTTGTTCATGAACTCGGGTGTAGGAGACCCGTGGTATTATCCGAAAAGTCCTGCATGGGTGTGGGCAGATAGTGTGAGAGACCGAGACGGGTGTGAGACTTCGAATGGGTGTGCAAAGACCGAATGGGTGTAAAAGACTGGCAGATTGTAAGGCAGAATGGGTGTAAGGCCAGCGTTACTAGCATCCGAAAAGGTTTTGCAGATTGTGAGAGACCAGGTACTATCAGAAAAGTTTTGTTGCTTGAAAACACGGTGGGTTATCACTTAGACTTTACAGGTTCGAGTGATAGGGCTAGGGTTATTCGGGATGGGTTCTCATTGGCAAATTACATTGGGTGGTGGGGGCGACAGCGGCTCGGTAATTAGGTGTCATTGGCATTACGGTGGCGATTGCCACCTTGACATAGTCGTGTGTGAAGTCGTGATGACTCGGGGGTAAGGGCATGGAAAACATTCATGCATGATGTAAATCATTCCCGTGTATGCGTGCAGTGTATGGAATGTGGTGTTGTGATGTGCTGCATTGCGTATGCGTTTAGGTGGGAAGTAACCGTAGGAGGAATTATTCACCCAGGCGTGCTAAATCATCGTGGGATCCACTTTCGGTGCAGGGTATTCGGGAAGGCGGCTCACTAGAGTGCAGCTTTTGAGAAGAAAGTAGACATGTGGCTTTGGTTATATTTTGTAAAACATGCTTGCTAAACATTTTGATTTATCATGTTTGTATAAGAGTGTGCTTCTTGGCTTATTGAAATATAGTTGATTATATTTTGATGAGTATGGATCGTAGGCTCGACGTGGCCATTTTACTCATGTATGAGTCTCATGATATGAGGCAAGCGTAGGTTTCGCGTTGACCAGTGGTGTGAGGCGTCATTTAGAATAATAAATACAAATAATATATTGGTTCTTTATTTTTCTCATATTTTTCTTTTCTAGTCCCTTTTTCTTTAGAGGAGGCGATTTTTGGTCATTCTTGAGTACGAAATTATACCTCTACATCTCTTTATTGTTTTTCTTTCTCGATAAATTAGCTTCCTCACATTACAAATTTGAGTTTTTAATTTTTTTCATAGTTTCATCGTTGTCGCATTCCCGGTGTTTACTTGTCTGGGAGGATTGGATGGTAGACTTCGATTAGACCTGAAATATTGTGAATCCTGGCAATTAGTCCAATCTCTATGACTAGAGTTATATGTGTTGGGTGTGTACCCAAAAGTCTCATAATGTCCCACATTGGTTACAAATGATAAGGCTTATGAGTATATAAGCATGGATAACATCCAATTTGTATGAGGCCTTGTGGGAGAAGCAAACAAATCTGAAATTTGGCTGAAAGTGGAACTGATGTCGTAGCGATATGTGGATAGGGAAGGGTGCAGGTTCCCGACAAGCGGTATTAGAGTCGAGTTCATGCTTAGCGTATTGAACATGGCCCAGACGAAATGGTGTGATAACCCACAGTGATGAACCTTCATAATCTGTGTGTGCCCAAACACTAGTGGATAAATCTTGGTTTGGGAGGCTAGGTTGGAACTTTGTTCGAGGAGGATTAGTTGTGTACCGAAGTGCCATGTATCACGCATTAGTTCTGAATGAGAAGGCTTGTGGTACTAGAGCATAGACTAACATCGATTGATATAGAGACATTTTGGGGCACAAAAAGCAAGCGAAAAGTAGTGCTTGGCGCAAGTGGATGAATCTGATACAGTGGCTGGATAGGAAATGGTCTTTGAGGTTTCCGACAGTATTGTCGAGCCGAACCAAGCTTAATCGTGTGGGTGGAAGCGAAACAAAATGATGTAGTGGGCCCCTTGGCGATTAGTCTCTCTTTAGTAATGTATTACCCGAGCTTGGTGAAGGAAATCCTAATTTGAAGGGAGGCTTGGTGGAACTTTGTTCAAGGGGAAGATTGTTGGGTATGCATATCCAAAGTCTCACAAATGTTCTACATCGGTTAGGAATGTGAATACTTATGAGTATATAGCGTGAATAACGACTGACGTTGGTATGAAACTTAGGAGAAAACAATGAGGCAGGCGAGTGGACAATATAACATCAATGTGGATAGGAGTTGGTTCATGAGGGCTTCCCAACAATAGGTATTCTAATTATTATAGGATTATTAAATATGTAGGATTTGAAACATTAGATATCTTTATTAAGCTTTAGATGATCTTCGTATTACAAGGTTTAACGATTTTGATTGTGTTTATAGATAGTATTCTTAGTTTGGATAAATGGAAATTATTTCTTTTTTTTAAAAAACTCTTTTTATTTGTTACTCTTTTTAATTGTTTGTTAAAATATTTATATAACCCCTATATTTTATTGTTCTGGTCGTTGTTTCTTTGCAGTCTTGCTGTTAGTCAATGGCATCTATTCTAGAGCAGATTTTGTAAGCATTTTGGGAGAGGGTTCATTGGTCAAGCACGAACACCGGTAATAATTGAAGGTGGGTGGGTTTGATACTTGTCGCTGTCTAACTTTATCACATACCTTTTTATCATAATCACTTTTTTTTCGGATAGCTCCCACATATTTTGTATATTCTAATATTCATCTATTCTTCCTAGACTCCTTTTTTTTTTTTTTCTCTGGCCCTGGTTCTCACATATTGTTGTTTATCATATTCTTCTCCCGCTCCTCATTTCATTGTTACTCATTCCTTTTGTTTTAAAATTATCTTTTCTTAATTAATAAGTATGCTTCATGTCCTATTTATTTGGAAAAACTTAATATAGAACTATTTGAAAAATGAGGCTCAAAAATTTTGTTGAGGCCCAATCTAACTTTGAATAAATATTTGATAAAAGATTAAAAATTGATAGAAAAGCCTTCTCCAATGGTATGAAAGTTGAATATAGAAACTGATTTGGAAGGAAATATTTTTATAGTTAGCAATTTATAAAAGTTGGTATTAGAAGATAATAATAGTGCGATTTGTAAATTAACTTAATTTAATTTGTTAATTTTGTATATTTAGGAAAGTGACTATTAGGAGTTGTTCTTTCTAAACTTAGATTATTTAGTTTCTTGATTTGTTCATATGCTACAAACTTTATAAAAGAGATAATAATCTCAATGGATATACTAATTCTTTACGTACAACCCTATTTTGAGTTGGTATTCAAGAGCCTACAGTTTGCATCTTCCCAGAAACCCCTCATTCTTCCTCTTTTTCAATTTTGCTTCTTTTGAGCCGTAATGTAGCTTCAGCAGAGTCCACTATTGTTCCCCAACCTGCTCTGAACAATCACAGTATCATTGATTCTTCAAAAATCAGTGCAACCTCATCAGAATCTCACTCTATCTAGATCCGCGATGCTCTTGAATGGTGATAACTATGAGATGGAGTCGATAAGTTCAGAATGTATATCGGGGGACGAGGAAAGATGGGCTCTTGATTGGCGAAAGAGCTCTTGTAGTGAATAATACGAACTATATACATAGGATGGCGAATTCCATGGTGATGGCGTTGCTGACAGACTCTATGGAAGAAGATCTTAGCTCGATCACATGTGTTATCCGACTGACCTGGGGAGATGCGGTGAGAATGTAAATCGGATGTGATATAGGAATCAATGTCGCTAGATCTTTGAATTAACCCTCAAAGCTGACAGGGACCAGAAAGGAGAGGACAACGTCACAAAGTACTTCAATTCCTTGAAACGGATTTGGCAAAATCTTAACCTCTTCAACACTTATGAGTGAAAATCTACCGAGGATGGATGTCACCATAAAAAAGCTAGTGGAGGACAAATAAGACAACTAGAGTTTCTTGTTTGGCCTTAATGTTGGTTGATGGTGGGAGGTATTGGAAGACAACCCTTGCGTAATTGGTGAGATTTTGAAGTTAGAAGAGAAGAAAGTTGAAGGAATGTGATGTTTGGCAAGAATAGACTTGGAGTTACTTTTGAAGGTTAAGCCTTGGTTACCACATGTGGAGGCTATAACAGAGGCCCTTCATTTCAGCGTAAATCATATGAACAACAATGATTTGGTGTGATTTTGCAACAAGACTGCCTTACAGTAAGAAGTATTGGAAAATCCATGAAACCGCAAATTGAAAGGAAAAATAGGTGGAAAGGAAAATTAAGGCCGAGCATTACCTACTACAAATGAGGCCGAAACCAGCCCCTTAACCATGGAGCAAATGGAGCACCTTCTTGCATTGTTGAAAACCTACTCAATATTTTGTATTCCTAGAGTTTATGTGGCACACACTAGTAATAAAGTATATGCTCTATCTTATCGTTTTAAATCTACTCCATGGATAATTGATTCTATGATATATGACCATGACCAATTCCTCGAACATATTTGAATCCTATTCTTCTGTCTTTGGAAAAAAAGGTTAGGATAGTGATGGTAATTTCTCACCTATTGTAGTAAAAGGTGCGATAAAAATTACTGAGGAAATAGATCTTATATATGTGCACTCCTGTGTTCTTAAACTTGCTTAAAACCTCTTGTAATTTAGAAAATGATCTAAAGATTCTAATTGTTGTGTCATCTTCTATGAATCTCATTATGTTTTTAGGACCGAAGCTCAAGGAAGATGGTTGGTATTGCTAGGATGATCGATAGTCTCTATTACTTCGAGGACACTTTACCTAGTAATAAAATTGCTCAAGGATTAAGTAGTATTATTTCTCTTTCCATTCATGATAAATAATGGTTTGGCATTGTAGATTAGGCCATCTTAGTTATTCATATTTAAAAAAAATATGTTTCTAGTGTTATTTAAGAATGTGGTTGATCCTTCATCATTTCAATGAAAGTTGTTTGTCTGAAGTCAGCGTAAACCCTACATTCCAAACCCTCTATGCATCAAAACCATTTTATTTTTTTCATAGTGACATTTAGGGACCTTCCCAAGTAACACAATTCAAAAAATAAGTTTGTGACTATAGAGCAGTCTTACTCATCTTTGGTGGAATTTTCTTTAATAAAGGGGAAAAATGTAGAAAATAGAAAAGGATTTTAGGAAATTTTCTGTGATTGAAAGCCAATTTGAACAAAAATCAGTATTTTGAGATTTGATAATGGAACAGAGTACTTTAATAAAGTTTTGGAGGTCATTTTGAATGAGAAAGGAATTTTACACCATTCCACATGTTTTGATACCCATAAATAGAATGGAATTTCTAAACGTAAAAATAAACACTTGTTAGAAGTAGCTGATAGGTGTGAATCATGCTAGCATTTATAGCGTGTTTGCATGTATTTTTGTAACCTAAATGCTAGATTCACACCCACTATTCTTAAAGTGCACCTAATCACCTGCTCATGTTTTGTGGGAGTAGAGAAGAAAAATCAAAGCAAAGTGATGAGAGAAACCAAGTTAAGAAGGTCACTTTGATCCTACGGCGGGAGCTCACCAGTAAGCAGGCTGGGAGGCTCATGCAGAAGCAAGGAGCCTCGGGTTTGCCAAGGCGAAGGCCAACCTTCGTCGCGGCGAAGAGGTTCGCCTTAGCGAAGCTATTCTTTACCGCAGAAAAGGAAGAACACAACAAGTAGATAACCTCGGGTTCGCGCGGCGGCGCCCTCCAGCCTGAAGCAAAGCTACTATTCTTGCCGCGAAGGAGTTCGCGGCGAATCTAACCTTCGCCAAGGTGAAGGGAGACTATGTAGAAAAAGATGGCCCATTGGCAACCGCATAGAGAACATTGGGCTGGAGCAGCAACCTTCACATTTTTAGCCCATCATTAGCCCATTTTCCATTGCCTATAAATATATGTATTTGAGACTTGTTTAGGGTTCGGTTTTTGGGGGAGAGAACACCCTCCTTAGGGTTTCTCCATCTTTGCTATTGAATCACTCAGGGTTTTTAGATTTTCTTGGTTCACGCCTTGTTTTGGGTGATTTTGAAAATTCTGCTACTGAAGGCTCTCTGTTGTAGAAGCGAGTTTGAGGCAATTTCATCTCATTTTGTTTTGTATCTCTAAACTTTTCTCTCTTTATTAATCTTTCATTATTATGTTTATAATTATTTATGGTTTTGTTGGATTTCTTGGTTGTAATGAGTGGTTAAACTCTTCCTCTAGGTTGATTATTGAAGTCGATGCTTGATTTATATATCTTTTGAATGGTTTTGTGAGGCTTTAAGCCTTGTGTGGATGGTAGTTGGTGTAGTTCTTGGGATTATTACTGGGTTTAAAATATTAATCCATACGAAGTTTGGGTCTTTGATCCTATACTAGGGCATCCTTGGTGGCCCAGCAGGATTATGCTATATAAATGCAGTCCCGGGTCTCTTAAGGTATGAATTAGTTAATTAGTACTAATTAACCTAATCAAAAGTCTAGGGAATTGGAATGCACTAGTATTAGATGGATTTCATTTAGAGCACCATCTCAAGCATTATGTGAGGATGGTATGGGTGAGAGGTGATCGATTCGAGTGTGATTCTGGGTAGTTCTATTGTATGGACCGGTGACAATGATTCCCAAAGAAAGCATTGCCTTATAAAGTACCATGTAATGACCTAGATGGATCAAAGAAGGAGGCTAGGGGTGGTTGAAAGTGAGGGGGCCACGAAAGTGTAAACCTCATACGGTTCCTTGGACAAACACATGTATGTTTTCTATTAAACCAACACTTAGAATATAGAATTATAATTTAAAATGTGGATATAATTAGCCACTAGTATCATTCCACTATATTTCTTTAAATAAACCATTACTTGTGAATCTTATAAAATAAAATTTAGATTTGTTTTGTTTTTAGTTTAGTTTAGAAAACTCCTCTTTCACCCAATCATCGAGTTGCTCAAATAGTGAATGACAGTGATCGAATTACTCAATCCTTGCTAAAACCAGCACCTTCCTTATTGGGTTGATCTCTTTGTTTATTAAAGTCCTTTGTATTATATGCGACACATTATTCTTGTGGAAAATCACTAACAAATTTTTGGCGTTGTTGCCGGGGACTTAACATTAAGCCTTTGGTAGCTACGCCAATATCGAATAGTAGCATGAGCTATGATGTTTTACATGAATATCCCAAAATACTTATAGGGGATGCCATACTAATTGCTTCTTATTTATTCAATAGGATGCTTACAAAGGTTTTGTAGTATACTACTCATTTGATGTGTTTGAAAAGGTATTTCCAAAATCTCGAATCAATTTTGAATCGCCCTTGAAGATGTTGGTTTGCATGCATATGTGCACGTTGAAAAGGTTGAATCTAAATTAGATCCAAGGGTAGAAAAATGTGTTTTGTAGGATATACTCCTAATAATAAAAATGGTTACAAATGCTTTAATTCTGCAAACGTTTTTACACTTGACTATGAATATTTGCCTTCATGAAAATGTCATATTTTACAAAAATTTAGTTAGGGAGGAACTAATGGAACTGAAATTTTGGGAAATTTAGGAACCTTTTCTGTTGTATCCTTGATATTTCTCTTTGAAAGCCAAAGATACCAAGTTGCTTGCTAAATCCGAATATGAAATTGGTTCCTCACAAGAAGAAATACCATAAATAAAAAATAGAAAGAATCTTGAGCATGTGGTTTATTCAAGGAAAAAGGTCATTGGAAGAAGTAAAGACCACTCGATGATGATCATAATTCGACCTAAAGCTAGCGAGCGATGAATCTTCAATACTGTGATCAGCTATTTCCCTTTCTATTCCTAATCCTTCTTCTCTTTCTATTCCTATTCCTGTTACTGATCTAAGTGTACCATTTATACGTGAACTTGAATATGAACCTAAACATGTCTAACTGTTCCTGCACAAAACCATGACTTGAGCCTCCCAATTGCTCTTAGAAGGGATGGGATATAGATCTGACATATGATGAGACTCGTGATCACATTAATCTTGGAAGAACAACTCTAGTCTTCGGCTTGGATGGATGACCTCGACCCATTGCTTATAGTGAAGTAGGAACCTTGGTATACGAGGATGCCATAATCAGTGATGGAGATTCGATTGATAAGTCTTTGATGAATGCCATGGAATAACCGATAAGTTCGAAGAGTTCTTTCAAGAACCATAAAGAAATTTAACTCACAGTTTTTATTAAAACGTAATATCTAAAAAACAGGGATAACACGCCTATAAATAGGCCCAAAAATTTGAAGAACAAAACAAAATTCGGCCACAAAGGAAAGTAAATATTCGACCAACACAAGAAAGGAAACTAACTTATATTCCTAAACTACTCACACCTTAAATGTCCATAAGAAAAGAAAACTAGATAATTTAGGACAAGACTTAGTAATAAAATAAAAAGCAAATCAGGACCAAATCAGCATCAAAGTAGGAACAAATCAGCACCAAATCAACTCTAAAATAGCAGCAAATCAACAAGTCAAAAACGCCTTGGCTCTTGGTCAAAATCCGGATTTACTTTGTTGACGTAGACCATCTTTCTTTCCTCTTTGGAGTTGAACACGTGAGCTTTTTCCACTTGGGCATCTCGAATTAAAGAATTAAGGGCTTCTTTGAATCTCTTGGCTCTAGCTCATGTCATCAGGCCAAGTGGGATTTTAGCGGGTCAGCTCCCTCCCCCCCAGCCGTACCTCGTCATTCCCCTCTTTCTTGAAAGGATTTGTCCTCAAAGGACTCAAGTAAGTGACATTAAAAGTAGCACTTACATTATACTCACCGGGCAAATATAGCTTGTAGGCATTGTCATTGATGCACTCGAGGACTTGAAATGACAATGCGTACCTCCCAGAGCAAACTTGAAACGCCTTTGTGCGGGAAATATTTCTTTGCACATGTGCACCCAAACTCAATCTCCGGGTTCAAAGACAACTTGACGACTCCACTTTATTGGCTTGTTTGGGATATTGCTCTGTCCTTCGCTTAATGTTGAGTATTGCCTTCTCATGAATTTGCTTAACAAATTCAACTTTCTTTTTTCCATCTAGATTAACTTGCTTAGACATAGGTAAAGGAGATAAATCCAAAGGGGTTAGTGGTTTAACCATATAAAATCTTAAAAGGAGGAAATTTAGTTGCAGAATGTATAGTACGATTATAAGCAAACTCAACATGTGGCAAATAGTCTTCCCATGTTTTAATGTTCTTTTTAATGTTAGCTCTCAACAAAGTAGACAAAGTTCTATTCACTACCTTAGTCTAACCATCGGTTTGTGGATGACAAGTAGTAGAAAACAATAACTTGGTTCCTAACTTACACCACGAGGTCTTCCAAAAGTAACTTATGAATTTAGCATCTCCATCCGAAACAATTGTAGGCATACCATGCAATCTCACAACCTCCCTAAAGAACATATCCAACGGGTGGCTTGCATCATCCGTTTTGTGACATGGAATAAAATGAGCCATCTTTGAAAATCTATCCACAAAACAAAGATAGAATCCCTACCACGTCTAGTCCTAGGCAGACCTAACATAAAGTCCATTGAAATATCAACCTAAAGTTCACTAGGAATAGGAAGTGGTTGTAAAAACCAAGGGATTTAGCTTGCTTACATGTGATACACCTCCCAAAAACTCTCTCAACATCCCGCTTCATGTGAGGCCAATAAAAATGTTCTTGAAAAACCACTAAAGACTTGGCTACTAAAATGTCCCATCAATCCTCCACCATGAGACTCCCTCACTAATAAATCCCGAATAGAACAATTATGAATGCACAACTTATTTTCCCGAAACAAGATACCCTCATGCCTAAAGAACTTGTCATGGGCTACCTTTTCACAAAAAGAATATTCTTCACTAAAATCTTGGTCCAAAGGATACAATTCTTTAATATGTTCAAAACCAAGAAATTTAGCATCAAGAGTAGAGATTAGGACATACCTTCGTGAAAGTGCATCAGCAACGATGTTTTCCTTACCTTGTTTGTAGCGGATGACATATGGAAATGTTTATACAAACTTCATCCATCGTGCATGTCTCTTATTCAACTTGTTTTGACCTTCAAATGCTTCTACGACTCGTGGTCGGTGTGAATCAAAAATTCCTTAGGCCAAAGATAATGTTGCCAAGTTTCAAGGCCCGAACCAATGCATACAACTCTTTGTCATAAGTAGGGTATTTCAAGGCTGCCCCACTTAGCTTTTCGCTAAAATATGCAATGGGTCCTTCTTGCATAAACACAGCTAATACCTAAACTTTGAAGCATCATTCGACCTCGGAATTTTTTGCAAAGTTAGGTAAAAGCAGTAAAAAGGAGCATGAGTTAGTTTTTCCTTAATCAATTGAAATGATTTTTCTTGCACCTTACCCCACTTATAACTAACATCCTTCTTGATGACTTCGATTATTGGTGAGGCTATGCTACTAAAGTCATTCACAAACCGCCAGTAAAAACTAGCAAGTCCATGAAAACTTTGAACTTTACTTACACTTGTTGGACTTGGTCAGTCTTGAATCACTCAAACCTTCTCTTCATCAACCTGTATTCCTTGTACACTAACAACAAAAGCAAGAAACACAAGCTTATCGATGCAAAATGTGCACTTCTTAAGGTTAGCAAACAATCTTTCTTTGACACATCAAAACAAATTTTAAATGAATCGAATGATCATCTAAATTCTTGCTATAAATGAGGATATCATCAAAATAGACAACCATAAATTTTCCAATGAAAGCACGTAAAACATGGTTCATTAACCTCATGAAAGTGCTAGGTGCATTAGATAACCCAAAAGGCATAACTAACCACTTATATAAACCACATTTTTATGGCAGTTTTCCATTCATACGCCTTCTTCATTACAATTTTGATGGTACCCACTTTTCAAATCAATTCTAGAAAAGATAGAAGAACCATGCAACTCATCAAACATATCATCTAACCGAGGAATGGGATGACGATACTTTATTGTTATGTTATTGATGGCTCGACAATCAACACACATCCTCCACATCACCAAAATCACAGGAACGGCGCATGGACTCATACTTTCCCTCATGTATCCCTTTTCCATCAATTCACCAACTTGCTTTTGGAGTTTCTTTGTCTCCTTGAGATTACTCCTATAAGCAAGTCGGTTTGGAATGGTAGCACTAGGCACAAAATCAATTTGATGTTCAATCCCTCGGATAGGAGGTAATCGCGCAGGATTTCCTTGGTAAGACATCTGAATTCTTGAGAGACAATTGAACTAGAGCGAAGAAGTGTTAAGTTGGCCAGTGTTAAGAAGTGCCTCTTTGTACAAGATCATATGCTTGTTTAAGAACAATGCTCTCTTAACCTCACTTGCCTTTGCATAGAAATTATTTTTTCCTCTTTATTTTTCTCCCATCATTCAATTCTGCCCAATTTTTTTCTCTCTCATTTTTCTCGGTCTTTCTCTCTTTTTCTCTTGAAAAAATTTCAATCAATTTCTTTTTGTCACTCTCTTTCTTTTGCTCACTCTCTTTTTCACTCATTTTCTTTTGTTCACACTTTTTTTGCAACCTCACTTGATCTTCATAAACCTGACTTAGGGTTAAAGGAACGAGAGTGATGATCCATTGGTTGTGTAAGAATGAGTACTTGTTGATGAAGCCGTCATGCTTAACTTTCATCAAGTGTCATGGTCTTCCTAATAACAAGTGTCCACCTTGCATCAGAACTACATTATACAAAACTTCATCATCGTATTTTCCAATGCAAAAAGAAATTAACAGTTGTTTATTCATCCTTACCTCCCCACTATCGTTCAACCATTGCAATTTATAAGGTCAAGGTGATTCGTTGCACAGAGAGGTGTCAGAATCAACAAGGTATACCTAATTCCTCATTAGCAGTAACGTAGCTCTTGCAGTATGGTGGCTCTAGAAATTAGAACATAGGGATGGGTTTTCTTCGCACAATGACTTGATTGAGGTTGAAATGGTGAATTTGCTTTTTGGATTTTTAGGGTTTGATAAAAAAAGAACGATGGTTTGATGGTTGGGAGTGAAAATAAAATAAGTTAAAATGTAAACTAGAACTCCTTGAAGTGTTAGGTCACTGGGGTTGGATTCCTAGGGCAACTAAGGGTCTCCAGGGTTCTTTCCTCGCATTGGGTAGGATGACCTATAGTCATCTCCTGAACCAGATCTTCATTTATCTATAAAAACTGACCCTTATTAAACATCTTTAAAAATGGCATCCACTAGCCATTAGTGCTCTCAATCGTTAAAACACTAGTCACCTTGATTCACCTTCCAATGGCTCATAAATGATAACTAATGAACATCAATGGATCTAACATTAAGCATCCAGTGAGCCCAAAAGCTTATCAAGTAATAACCATTCAAGGTGACTCAAAGGTCCAGGCCTAAAGTTAAAAAGGGAGAAGCATTGATGGCGGTGGATACTTTGTGTGAAAACATGGAACCCCTCGGCTGCCTTAGGATCATACGCCGGTAGCCTTACACTTGGAGGAAGGTTTCTAGCCGTTCATCCTCTAAGTTGTTATCCTCAGAGGGTGTTTAGCTAGTGAGAAAGAGAGAGAAAAAGAGAAAATGGGAGAAAATAAGAAAAGAGCGGGAACTGTTGAAAGCATCCCGCTCAAAAAGTTTCATTAATGAAGAAGATCTCTTTACAGTGTCTAGTCTGGGGGCTTTTATAGCCAACCCCTAATACAAAATACCAAAAAAACCAAAAGCAAAAGCTATTATAGAGACCAACGGGAAGAAAACCCGAATTGTGAAAGGAAGTCAAAAGTCAAGCGGCATGAGCAGTGTGTGAAATGGAAAATTGATCCTTTGTGAAATTTTTAGCAACCCCTCGAGATTTCGCAGGGTTCTCTTCTTCTACTCTTTCTACTCCTTACTTCTTCTGGTTTCTAAATTGCGGCTACGAATTGACTTGGCTTAGTGCTATATTGAATCCCTATCTATGTTATAAATAGCACATAAAAACAACAAAACTTGCCACAAAATTTGATTAGTAGCTTTGCTAGGTCCTTAACATGCCAATTGGGTTAATTAGGGCGATTACTACACAAAAAGTGCTTAAAACCTGTATTAATAAGGGTGAAAAATAGCACTATTTGGGTAGTAATCACAAGGATGCTTACTTATTAGCAGCCCTAGTTTCTCCACCAGGGTTGTGCTAACGATATTAGTGCAACTCTCACCATTAATGATCACACTACATACCTTGTTTTTGACATGGCACCTAGTGTGAAAAATGTTCTCCTGTTGCACCTCATCATCTCCCTTAGTTTGCACACTTAAGGCCCTCCTTGCCACCAACAGTTCTCCTTGGACAGCGTACTCCTCCTCATCGACATCCTCTAAGGATGGCATAGAATCACAATCCGACTCATTTTTTGTTTAAACCTCACCATTGTCTTGTATCACCCTAACTCTTTTTTTCGGACATTGGCTTGCTATATAAACCCCGCCTTGGAATTTAAAACACTTAATATCACGATTCCGAGTAGTGAAAGAATCGGATTTACCTTGATTTCCTTAGTTGGTCACCTCTTGTTTTTGTTCCATTTTGGGCTTGGTGTTGGGTTGCTTCTCTTCCTTTCTTCGTTGATTTGACTTCCAAGTGGATGAACTTGGATTAGGTGCAGCACGTGTGTTATTACCGCCCCTCCTCTTGACTTGATTCTCAATCTTGATAGCTATATGTACCATGTCCTCTAACTCCACATAATGTTGTAATTCCACCACATTTTGAATCTCTTAGTTTAAACTCCCCATAAACCTCGCCATTGTAGCCTCTCAGTCTTCTTCAATATTCACTCTAACCATGGCAACCTCCATCTCCTTATAATACTCCTCCACGCTACGGTTACCTTGCCTCAAGTCTTGTATCTTGTTGTACAACTTCCGGTAGTAGTAAGTCTGGACAAATCGCTTCTGCATCACACTCTTCATCTCTTCCTTATTCAACCCTAGTTGGTCTCACCGCACTATGGCATAATCCGAGATCTCTATGATAGCAAGCTTCACCTTCTTATTCTTGGAATAATTGTGACAGTAAAAAACCATCTCCACCTTTCTCTCCTACTCAAGATATGCCTTGGTCATTCTTTCCTTGGAACGATGGAATCCTCATCTTAATGCAACCTAAATTATTATCTTCCCGATTTCTAGCTTCTCTAAGTCTTCTCCATACCTCTTACCATTAACAACAGAATCATGATCAATCTCATCTTCAAAACCATCCCCTTCAAACTCCTTTTCTTCTACCCGCACCGCTCTTTTTGGAAGCCTCCTCCTTCGACACCCTGTTAGAGGGTTTCGTGGCTGCTCCAAGCTTTGCTATACTCTCTTATGGAATTGTTCCAACTTAGCCCTAAACATCATCTTTACTTCTCTAGTTAAGGCCTCCATAATGAACTTCATGCCAGTTCCTTCTATCACACCTTCGGATGCTCCGTTGTTTGATATATTTATATAAAACAAGGTTAGAAATAGGACCTTACAAATCACTCTCTCACTTGTTTTCACTCAAAGAATGATTCACTCAGTTCACCCGTGTTTTCACACAATTGTTGGCTTTGCTCCCAATGTTCTTACCACTCTTGCCTTTTTCCACTCATAATCTCTTGTTCGATTCTTTTGGAACTAATAAAACAAATTAGATTTTTTTTTCACGTATTCAATTGAAAACCAATCAAACAATGGGTTGGTGGTGTTGCCCAAAGTCAAGCCTTACTAAAACAACAAAGGTTAGGGTCACAACAAAAAAAAGGGTCAAAAAAATTCTCAGTTTTTACCAATTTGTTTTTATTCTATGGTGGTGACTTGATTTCCAGCAACTAGAATGATGATAAACTTATAGGAAACTTTTTTTTTTTTTTCTGTCTCTAGATTTTTTTTTTTTGGTAGCTTTGGATGTATGGTTCAATATAAGGGAAGACATGAATTATATTAAATCAAGAATGAAGAAATTCAGACTTGAGATAGAGTAGAAAATAGGTTGTGAATGAAATGGAGGGTGGAGCAATTTAAATTAGAGCAGGATGAGAGTATTAATTTGACTCAGTTGGGTTTGATAAAAACTCGAAAAAGATAGGCAAGGCAAAATAGAACCCGTTGCTCGATAACAAATGATACAAGCCCTACAGACTTGCTTATTAGGGCTCGTGATCCATTAATCTCGGAAGAACTGCTCTAGTTTTTGGCTTGGATGGATGACCTCGACCCGTTGCTTATAGTGAAGTAGGAACCTTGGTATAGGAGGACTTCCTAATCGTGATGGAGATTCGATTGATAAGTCTTTGATGAACACCACGGAATAACTGATAAGTTCGAAGAGTTCTTTCAAGAACCAAAGAGAAATTTAACTCTCGATTTTTATTAAAACATAATCTATAGAAAATAGGGATAACCTTCTCGTAGGCCTAAAAAATGAAAGAACAAAACAAAAATTTATTACAAAAGAAAATGTATTTGGCCAACACAAGAAAGGAAACTAACTTATATTCCTAAACTACTCACACCCTAAACGTCCATAGGGAAAGGAAACTTGATAATTTAAGACAAGACATGGTAATCAAATAAGCAACAAATCAATAGCAAATTAGGACCAAATCAATAGCAAATCAGCTCTAAATTAGCAGCAAATCAGGAGCAAATCAAGATTAAATCAACACTAAATTAACACCAAATTAGCTCCAAAATAGTAGCAAATCAACAAGTCAAAAAACGCCTTAGCTCTTAGTCTAAATTCAGATTTACTTTGATGACGTGGATCATCTTTGTTTCCTCTTTGGAGTTGAACACGTGAGCTTCTTCCACTTAGGCATCTCGAATTAAAACATAAAGGGCTTCTTTGAATCTCTTGGCAGCTACAGCTCGTGTCATTGGGCGAGTGGGTCCCTATTTATTCCTAGCCATGCCTTCTCATCAAAACTTGAGGCACCTGCAGACCATCTGCTTTCCAAATATATCTCCTATGATACCCTTTCTAAAAACTATAGAGCATTTACTACAAATATTTCAAAATTTGTTATACCTAGAAATATTCAGGAAGCATTGGATGAACCAAGTTAAAAATTGGCAGTGTTTGAAGAAATGAATGCCTTGAAAAAAAAATGGAACTTGGGAGAATGTAGATTTACCTAGGGAAAAAAAAGTTGTAGGGTGAAAATGGGTGTTTAATAAAAAGTAGAGAAAATGGAAGTGTTGAGAACCGCAAAGCTAGGCTTATGGCAAAGGGTTTTACTCAAATATGTGGAATAGACTACCAATAGACTTTCGCCTTAGTTGCAAAAATAAACTAAATTAGAGTTTTGAAGTCACTTGCAGTGAATTCCAACTGGTCTTTACACTAATTGGATGTTAAAAATGCATTCCTTAATGGAGAGCCAAAAGAGGAAGTGTTCATGAGACCTACACCAGGTTTTGAAGAAAGTTTTGGAGATGGAAAAGTGTGCAAGTGAAAAGAGTCGCCTCTGAGACTTAGCAGTCACCTAGAGCTTGGTTTGAGCATTTTGGCAAAGTGATAAACCATTATGGATATAATCAAAGTCAAGTTGATCACACAATGTTCTACAAACATTCAGATGAAGGTAAAGTATCTATTCTAATTGTGTATGTTGACAATCTAGTGTTAATTGGGGATGATTGCAGTGAACTAGAGAGGTTGAAGAGGTAACTTGCTAACGAATTTGAGATTATAGACTTGGGGGCATTAAAATACTTTCTTGGGATGGAGTTTGCTCAATTGAAAGAAGGTATCTTTGTAAGTCAACGAAAATATGTGCTTGACCTTTTGGATGAGACATGTATGTTAGGATGTAAGCCTATAGAAACACCTACGGAGCCAATGTAAAAATACAACCTACAAAAGTCGAGAATGTAAAGGATCGAGAGCGTTACTAGAAACTTGATGGGAGATTGATTTATCTATCCCATACACATCCCGACGTAGCATTCTCAATGAGCATGGTCAGTCAGTTTATGCATGCACCTAGACTGGAGCATTTTAAGGTCGTTTACAAAATTATAAGATATTTAAAGGGGACCATAAAGTGAGGCCTTTTTTAAGTCGAGGGCATATAGGTGGAAGCCTACAAAAGATGTAGAATGGGTTTGAAAGCGCCAGTGGATTGAAGAGTCCCACCTCTAGGTCTTATTCATTTACAAATTATTAACTTGGTTACATGACAAAGTAAAAAGCAGAATGTGATTGCTAGAAGCAGTGTTGAGGTTGAGTTTAGAGCTGTAGCTCATGGTATTTGTGAAATTATATGGATAAGAAGACTATAAGAAGAGTTAAAGATGGGAAGTTCATCTCCTATGAAGTTGTATTGTGACAACAAGACAGTAATTTCAATAGCTCACAATCCAATTCTCCATGATTGCACCAAACATGTGGAAGTGGATAAGCATTTCATCAAAGAGAAGATAGACAATAGAGTAGTTTGTATGGCCTATATCTCTATTGAGGAACAAGTGGCTGGTGTCTTCACCAAAAGAATATACAAGAGGCAATTTGATTTTCTAATTGGCATGCTGGCTATGGAAGATATTTTTAAGCTAGCTTGAGGGGGAGTGTTGGAAAGTTGAAAATTATTTGGAAGGAAATATTTTGTAATGCTATAAATTAGCAATTTAATTGTTAATATTTTTATATATTTAGGAAAGTGACGATTAGAAGTTATTTTTTCCTAAAATCAGTGATTTAGTTTCCTGATTTGTGCCTATTCTATAAACTTTATAAAGAAGAGAATAATCTCAATGAATGTACGTATTCTTTATGTGAAACCACATTTTCAAGTCTTGCACGTGACCCGGTACATTAGGTCTAAAACACCCTTTTGATTTCCTAATCTAAAAAGCCTTAAATCAAAATAAAAACCTAATACCTATTCGTTTAGTTGAAGATTCCCTCAAAAAGTAAGCTTTTCACCAAGAGTCCAGTTCTTCAACCATCGGGCGAGAGAACCATCTTTAAGGTTATTTGTTGACCCCATAAAACCTCTCTCTACCTCTTAGTCTATCTATTTCTTGCTTTCTTTCTACGAAATTCTTTCTAAGAAAAATCAGAAAAACCTTAAAAATCCTTCATATGTTTGAACTTTCCCTTCATATGCTTGTTAGGAGAAAAGAGCAGTTGTTCGAAGAAGTTTGAAGATAAATTTTTAACCTATCGAGAAGGATCGATGTTGCAACAATATGCAAAGATCTTTCGTGTTGAGTTGATATGTACATATGTTATCTTTCCATCTATTAAAAACATTTAGAAACGAAATGTGATTTATCTTCCAATCCATTCGTCTTCATCTAAGGGGTTGCTTGTTTTGTTTGTTTTTTTAACAAAGGTATCACATTTGTAAACCTTGAATAAAATAGTAACTAGTTGGTAGGACTAATGTAAAAAGTGGGTAGTAGCTAATTTCATACTCAGTATAAGTCACTATACACTTTAAGGATACAATGAACAAGCACAAAATAGTACTTAACTTAGGTGCATGTTGTGTAAAATCCATAGATTTTTAACTAAAATGTGTCATGGAGTGCAACCAGCGTGATCACATACGATTATAGAACAAGTAAGCACAAGATTAGCAAATGAGTTAGCACAACCTAGGTTGAAAATGTCGGGAAATTTGGCTGAAATTTCCAGTTTCCATGGGTATCGAAAGAAACATCCAGTAGATATTTACAATACCAGAATTTTCCTAATTTTCAGAATATTTTGGCGAAATTTCGTGGAAATTTCAAATTTCATGGATATTTCGGCGAAAGAGGTTGGATTGGTTTCAGATTGGAGTTTTTCGGTGGAAATGTCGTCAAAAACATGGTAATTTCCATGAGAAAATCGAATGGAAAATGAAATAAAAATGAAAAAATGAAGAAGGAAAACCTGTTAGACGTTTGAATCTAAGGATTTTCTAGCTATTTTTTTTATGGATTTCGATAATTTGTTATGGAATCTGACGATTTGTAGTCAACTGTGATTGTGAGCCTAATGCAATTAGGGTTAATGTTGTGGACCCATGGTGCAGAAGAAGATGGAAAGAAAAAAAGAAAAAAAAAAGAATGGGCGAGCACGTGTTGTACTTGGTGGCAAAGGATGGAAAGTCAAGACTACCAAAATGACTGTGATCTTTAAGTTTAAATTTGAGAAAATATTGTTTTATCTAGATGCCTTCTTAATATTATTTCACGCCAGATTAATTTTTATAGAGTTTTCTAATTTCAAGAACTTGTTAATAGTTTTTGGTTCATCCATATTTTCTATAATTTTACCAATATCTCTTCAATAATTTCTTTAATCTAATGGTCTAAAAAACATTAAGATACTTATTATGCTTCTAAGTTCATTTAGGTTTTTCTTAATATTGAATGATTTTTATTAATTTTTATGCATCGATATTTTGTGTCAAAATTTTCGAGGAAATTTCCTAATATTTCGATAAAATCAAGTTATCGATATTTCAAATTGTTATAGAAATTTTCATCCTTGAGCACAACATAGATACAAGTCATGGAAACACTAGGTACAACCATGATATACTCTGGGTACAACCCATTTAAACTTTAGGCACAATATGTAATAACTTTGGTCAGTAAAAAAGAACTTTGTATACCTTTGTCTCATGTTTCAATGTAGCAAACAATGTGTATTGCATTACGACAAATAACGTATAGTGCTTTTTGGAACAATGCAAAACATAGGTATCAAACATATAATGGACATTGGCATGTTTTGCTACATTCATGAGGGGAAAGAATTGGTGAATGGTGATAATGGAGCACATTAATTTGTCGAACCATTTGTATTGGGATTGATAAACATATGTCACATGATGAATTCAAATCAAGAGTATTTGATATATTGAACTTGCAATCAGATTTAGTCAAACTTGAATTCATAGTGAAATTTGATCCATCTTTGCTTATCCTATTATGTGACAATGCATCATTCGTGAGCTTGTCACACCCCGATTCCCGGTACGATCCGATTGGCGGATCCGAACCGGTTTCGGGGTGCGAGAACATATACTGGGACTCTTTACCTGTTTTTTTTTTTCAAAGCCGAACTTGTACCTGTGGGTATGGCCCACATCTTATTACAGAATCAAAATATCATGTACAAAATAAAAACTACCACCGTAGTGGTGTTTACATTATCTAGACACATACACTGAGTCCCATTTACATATACAAAACTGTACTTTTACATTTACAATTACATATTCGAATTGTGAGGCCTACGTGATGAACCCTTACTAGTGTGTTGGCGGTGTATGCGGATGTTTTGGTCTTCTCTGTACCTACGGATTAAAACTTGTGCTAAGCTTTGCTTAGTGGAAACATATGTAGTATGCATATTCACATTTATATTCGAGAGATAACAATATCCGGATATCATAATTTCCATGCATTCGTATCTTTGGACATACAAGAGTACTTATGCTTATACGGACTTATGCTTATTCGGACTTATACTTATAGAGTGCAAGATCTTATATCTATAAGCGGACTTGTTGTCGGAACTTATACTTTATAACATTCGGAGTCTTATACTTACTCCAGATCTTACTGCTTCGTAGGCGGACTTGATAGCATTCGATCTCCGTAGGACACATACTTATTCAGTTCCTTATAAGCGGTACTAAACTTATGCATATGTCACTTAGGCGAAGGTACTTATCACGTGCTCATACTTCTATCTATCATATCTTGGTTCGAGAGCTCGAAGTAGGAGTTACAAAGCTTATACTTATACAAAGATACTTATACACGTACTATAGGGCTTATACTTATACTACGAAGATTACATTTGTTTGGAGGTCCCTGTAGATCCTCTGAGTTGTGCCAGGCGATCTGCAGTATTACGGAACTTATCCTTATACGGGAGTACGGTAGGTACCTACGAGTTATCCTTATTAGGCTTATACGAATGCCCATAGGTACTACGGTGTCGAGATCTGAAGTACCCGTGGTACTCTGAGAGGTAATAAGACACGAGAAGTACCCACGTGGCTACTACGAGTGTCGAATGCAGTAGCCGTAGATGTACAGGGAATGTCCGGATCTGAAGTACTGTGGAGTCTTCTGAGAACTGCTCTGTACTGTATTTCAGATCTTATTCTTGTATTATGGAGCATATACCTATCTTACGGATCTTATACTTGTATTACGGGACTTATTCTTGTATTTCGGATCTTATACGTGTATTACAGAACATATACTTATCTTACGGATCTTATACTTGTGTTACAGAACTTATTCTAGGATTTCGGATCTTATACCGGTACTACGGAGCATATCCTTGTACTTCGGATCTTATACGGAGCTTATTCTTGTATTTCGGATACGGAAGCACCCATAGGTACTACAGAACATTTTACTTGTGCCAAAAATGCCGTGGGTACTCTGAGCAGTTCATTATGCGGAGGTGCCCATGAGTCTTCTTGACTTATGCTGGCTGTCGAAGCCGGGTGCCACGTAGGTACTGCCCCAGACTTATACTTATTTCTTACGTCTGAGAGTACGTAGGTGCTGTGGACTTATACTTATTTCTTGTCTGAGAGTACCCGTGCTACGAACTTAATAAGATACAGATGCCACGCTGGAGTGCTGAGCAGTCTGAGTGCGATTCGGATCTTTACTCTTATTCTTTGTTGAGTCTTATCATATAAATGTTTGACTACGGACCAATCATAAAGTGAGTAGGATGCGACACACTAAGAAGGAATTTGTCTGATCTTGGGTGCCGTATCTGTGGGATCTGCAGTACTAAATGGGAAGTGCCGTAGCACTAATCGAGAATAAAGGAAGTGCGAGGCGGGGCGTTTGTATGTAACAGTCTTGTTAGCACTAACAGGGATCTTAGAAGTACTAATCGGGAGTACGAAGTACTAATCGGGACCTGGAAGTACTCATCGGGGTGCCAAATCACTGTCGGGAGTCTTAGAAATTGCTAATCGGGAATACCCGAAGTACTCATCGGGGTGTCGAACCTTGTCGGAGTCATGAAGTACTAATCGAACATCCCTCATTCATTCTTTGGTCACTGGTAGTCATATGATCATATGTCTTTGGAACTCATAACCTTTCTTAATCACATATGTGATCATGGCCTCTTCTGCTTTCATATTCATGTTCATATTCATAATTCGATTGAGTTTTCATGTTTCATACCTCATATTCATGTTTCATACTTTATTACATATGACATTTCTATATTTTCATATAGGAATACTTATACATGTACTTGTCCTTATCACAGACATATCTGCTTATACAGTGGCTGATGCCTATGTATTCACACATCAATTTCATGTATTCTTGTTATCTATGAATCAGCTTTACTCATAGAGTGGAATCGATGATTGAATCATCAAACTAAAGTTATGACATTTTCATGTCAGCTAGTCGGTTTAGAGGACGGTGTGCAATACTCATTTTCCAATGCCCCTTGACTCCATATTTGACATTGGTTCATTTATACTCCTTTAAAGCTAAGGTGCTAAAGGTTCTCCTCCAGCTAGAATCTTAAATCGGAGCACCGAAACTCAAGATACGTCCGGAACAACCCGGACTACTCTATGTTCAAAAACTGAACCAGAAATTGGCTTGAACATAGCCCTACTTTGAGTGAATTTTCGGGCCACATAGAGTTGGAATTCGAGGGTACCTATTTCAGGATGTTTGGTCTCCTTTCAGTCTAGTTTAACCAAAAACTTGAATCACTCAAATCGGATAAGAAATGAGCAAGTTATGGCCAAAATACAGCTAGTGAAATAGAAAGAAACGAGCACTACGTCTGGGGTACAACTTTGACTGTCTGGGTACAAGTTCAGGATCTGTTGTGTACTTTGCCTTTTCCACTTTGTGCGAAGTGCAGTTCGGTTTTGGAGGGCTTCTTTTTGTTCCCTTTTTGTGCCGGTACGGGGTTGCGGAAGATACCAGTGGTGGAATTCACCATTCTTCATGCACTTTTCTCCCATAATTCTCTTCTTCATCAAAACTAACATGGAATCCCTCCAAACCACTCCACAAACACTTTTAATTTGCAAAAGAATCCAAGGATTCATACCAAAATTCACCCAATTCTATAAAACCTCGGAATTGTGAAGGATTCCATCTCTAATCATTATCAACTAGTGTTTTTTTCAACCAAACTTCCCTTAAATCTCTAGAATTGGGAAGTGTTTCTAGCAAGCCTAGATAAGGGATCCAGAATTAATATCCAAAAAATATAGCTCATTAATACCCAAGTAATTTGTATACAAGGATCATACCAAAATTCCATGCAATTCAATACCAAAGTCATGCATCCATACCTTTGCTTGATCACTCTCTTCTTCCTCTTCTTCTCCTCCTTCTTCTTCTTCTTCTTCCCCTTTTTTTCTCTCTTGTTTGGAGACCAAAATGACTCATTTTTGGTCTCCTCTTCTATTTATAATTAGACTTTCCTTTATTTGCCTTTTGGTCCTCCAACTTTTGATCATTAGTATTCCAATTTCCCTTATTTCCTTTTTGGCCTCAAATCTTGATAACCTCTTTTAAGTCCACTTTTTAGAGCGAGTTGATTTTATCCTTAAGTCTTATAAATTTCGGTCTCTCGTTTCCATGTTTCACATTTAACTCATGAAACATTTAAATTAATAACACAAAATACCCTAAACATGTCGAAAACTACTAGGGTATATTTTGGGGTGTTACAAGCATGCTCAGATGAAATGATGCTTATTATCGGGTTTGTGTATCTTCAACTGGACGTGTTGTTTCTGACTACTCCGAACCTTTGATGTAATTATCTTCTTACCCAAAAGCTATGTGATTATACACAATTGTCATGTTCTACATAGTTGTCATGTTGTGCATTAAGTCACTAAATTCTTGTTTTGTTAAATTCCGGTGTCAATACCTCAATAGTTGAAACAAATTCGGCATGTATCGTTTCCTCACTCGTTGATGATAACTGATGAGTATTAAATACACTCATTTTATCCCTATGTTTTTGTGATATTTTTGTATTTTTTTGATTTAAATAAGTGTTCTAATGTTCTAAATGATCATATTTTATTGTAGGTCATCCCTTGGGAGTAAATGGAAGAAACCAAGAAAAAATCGGTTAAATAAGACAAAACAGTAATGAAAGCGACAACTCACGTCGCGTGGTGAGAAACATGAAGGGGAGTAGTAGCCCATGTCACGATGTGGAGCCTTGACATCGCGAATTCACCAGCATCTCCAGCACCAAATCGCGACGTCATGTCCGATTCAACACCAGTTTTACCCCATTTTCAACATATTGTCGGGGAGCCTATAAAAGGGAACACGATTTAGGGTTTTAGAGTATCCCTTTTGGGTGGAAACACCCTAGGGCAGTGGTCTTAGAAGAGGAGAAGCTTTCTTGAAGAGGAAGAAGAAGAAGATAGAAGAATGAGAAGGGGCTTTCACTCAAATGCATTTATTCTCTCTAATATCTTAGTTTTTCTCTTTCATGGTTGTAATTCCTTTTTCGGTTATGTTTTGGTGGTTTCTTGGGGTTTAGGTAATGAGGCTTGTTTGTATGCATCTCTCTTAATTTCAGTTGACTTATGTTTTATTTTCATATATGTGTTGAGTAGTTCATTTCGTTCTTAATGCTTGTGGGTAATTGGCCAATGCTTGCATGATTTGTGGTTCAATTCGAGATATGAGAAGTGAGAATTGAATTAAACCATGGATGAATTACCTTTTATTTATCATGAGATAGAGATATAATTGAGATTAAGTATGGTAGTGGGGTTTCTTGGATTTAATGCGCCTTTGGAAATCTAGGGTTGAGTAGAGATGCAAAATACTTGATTCATAAGGTAAATTGTGAATTATTGAGAGAGATTCACGATTGCATTAGTGAAATCTCCATCAACATAATGAAATAGGCATTAATTGATTGGGTTAAGAGGTTCACATAAGCTTGAATTGATGAAATCTATGCCTTAGGGTTTTTAGACTTGAATCTTTGTTAAATTAGGATTCTTGCATGCTAGTTTAGACTAAATCGAGTCCTTTACAGATTTTTCGTCACCTAAATAGAGCCTAAGCTAGATTAGAATCGGTAGTTAATAGCCAATCCTCGTGGGATGATACTCTTACTTACTTTTTATTACTTGAACACGACGCGTGTACTTGAGCACATAGGCACTTCCTATTTTCATACATGTTTCATGCCTTATCAAGTTTTTAGCGTCGTTGCTGGGGATAAGGTGTTTTTGCTAATAGTGGAACTAAGTGATCCTTCTTTTGTTTTTCTTGTTTGTGAATATCTTTTTATCTTTGTTTCATTTGCTTTGAAATTTTTGTTTTTATTTTGTAGGTTTCAATCACTATGGACCCTTTTGTAGAATTGACAACCGAAATGTCCATTCTCATTCAACAACTAAGAGTGAGCCAAACAGTCAATGGGCATCATCAAAGAGTGAGAAGTCAATTTAAGAACCTACAAATGCCTATGCATCATGTTCAGTATGGAGGTACCCCATACTTGAACAATTTCAATATTGGATGGGACCATAACTCCAGCACATCATGGGAAGAGAAACAAGATACTTCTCATTCTCCACATGTCCAAAGATCAAGCTTGGAGGATACCATAGCTGAATTGGCTAGGTCAAGGGCTGAAATGGAAGATTCTAGAGCTTAATTGGCCAAGACAAGTCTAGAGAAAACTATGGCTAAATTGAGAATATCTCAAATTGATTTAGCCATGGTCCAAGCTGAAAATGAAATCACAATGACTAATATGGACCATTCTCAAGATGGTTTGCCTAGGTTTTATATGGCATGAAGTAAGTCAACACTCCACAGAGAAATGTGCCTAGGGCAACCAACTGAATTAAGAAGAGTTCAAGCTGAATCGGCAAGAGGAGTCAAGCATTCTTGAGAGTGGATGAAGGTGCACACACCACACATCTTAACCTCAATTCATGGAGAAGGTGCACACACCTTCGCAAGAAGAGTCAAAATTTGAAAGTAAAGTGGATGAATTAGCCATCACAATGGCTAAATTAATAAGTGTGGGTTGATTTATTCATGAAATAGGAAATGACTCCAATGACCACTTCTTATACTTAAACCAAAAATGAGATACATCAACATCTACAAGATGAGGAAATGAGTATACAAGAACTAGTGGCCAAACACATGAATGAGAAGAAGACCATGGAAAAAATGTCCTTTGAAGGACAACATGAGAGTTTGCAAAACATTCTTTAGGTGATTATAGAAGAAGACTTGAGCTAAAAAGAGGATGTCACCACAAGAAGCGAGGATGAACTTGAGAAAATCATAAAAGTGGAGGATGATGAACAAGATTCAAAGACCTTAGTTGTAATGGAAGATGAGCCAACTTCTCCAGAATCACGTAAAATGATAAAATATGAAGTTCTAAAAACTATTTCAAAGATGGCTCCATGGGATGACATTCATGAAGAATTTAAGACTAAGGAAGTAACCCCCATATCCAAAGTGGAGGAGTGTATTATTCGGTTGAACAAGGAAATAGAAGCTTTCATGGTGATCCATAAAGAAAATAATAATAATAATAAGATCGGGGAAGATTATGTGCCCAAGAAGTTATTGGAGCACAACTATTGGTTCTTTAGAATGGATGGAGAAGGCAATCACCAACCTATCTGTAGTTGGTAGAGTCGAGCTGGACTCTACAAAAATAGAGCAGCTTCTTGGGAGGTAACTCAAGAAATTCTTCTCTTTTTTCTATATTTTTAGTTTTGTTGTTTACTTTAGGGTTATTTTGAGTCTCTGTAATTTTAATTCGTGTTTTTGTGTGTTTTGTAGGTCCAAAGGCTTAATATTGTACCATGTACAGTGATAGAGGGCAATACATGAAGAGTATCCTTTGTGAGTGTAAGATAATGAGTGTTTCTTGTTTTTGAACACTTAGAATTTTTTTTTTCAAAAAATCACCCTCAAGTTGTGACATCTACTGCAACAGTCTAACATCTCTCTGTCACGCATGACATCGTGATGTGAGAAGTAGTAAATTAAGGATACCATCATCACGTCGTGACGTGAACACTAGATATTATGACGTGAAGAAGATACATAAACTCACCTCTCTTTCACATCGTGACATCGTCTTAACTTTTGGAAATTGCTCTCTGTCACGTTGCGACGTGACTTCATGACGTCGCGACATAACACTATTTTAAAGCTAAGAACGTTTCATTTTTTTTTTTACATTCCATTGCTGCAAAACTCCCCTTTAAGCTTCTACCTCTCAACCTAGAGATCGATTTTCATTGTTTGCACCCATTTTTCTACATTCCAAACTCTTTCATCACCCTTACACATCCACTAATCATCCTTTTGGGATCCCATTCAAGCTTCAAGCAAGAATTCAAGTAAATCAACCTATCAAGAGTGAAGTTTACCAAATTTAGGAAATTACAATGGGTTCTTGGATTGTGTGAGCTAATTGTCTATTAAGGAGTTTTCTTGTGTGTATTGGAAGGAATTAGTGGATTGAAATCATTTTAAAACATTTCAAGGAATCAGGTTGCCTACAAGGTGCTCGACAAATTGCATCATTGAGCTTTCAAAGGTTCTTGGTGACAACATAAAGCTTATTTAGTGCTAGTGTGAAAGGTATTATCTTGGAGACCGTATTGGGGGATAGAGAAGTGGTGTTTGAAGTAAAATTATAAGTGAGAAAGAACCTGTTTTTAGTGAACTAATCTACCATGAAAGGTTCTTGGTGACAACATAAAGCTTGTTCAGTGATAGTGTAAGAGGTATTGTCATGAGATCGTGGAGATAAAGTGGTGTTTGAAGTGAAATTTTCAGTGAGTGAGAACCTGTTTTGAGTTGAATTGATCTACCATGGAATCCAAGAAGCAAAGGTTGTCCAAAAGAGTTTCGAATGTTACTCTCCATGAAGATTATAACTATGACAAGTTCGTCACCTTGGAAGCATCAAGGAGATACACGATCATTGCTAGAAACATAACATTTATCAAGGAGAAGGGCTTTGAACATACCGATGACTTCTTTGTGAAGAACATAGCTACAAAGGGATGGAAGGAGCTATGCAAACCACTAAAACTAGCAGCAATCTCAGTAGTAAGAGAATTATATGCTAATCTTGTTGATAAAGGTTTGAAGAAAGTGTGAGTGAGGGGAAAATGGGTGCCTTTTGACAGTGAGACCATCCATGGCTTCTACAACCTACCTAAGGTGGACAATGAAGTTTATGAGAGTTTAAGAAACAACCCTAATTAATCAAAGATCATAAATTGCTTGACTAACAACCAACAAAAGTAGAAGATCAATCATGAAGGACAAGTGGTAAATTTTTAAGCAAAGGGTCTCCTCTACATTCCGAAGGTTTGGCATCACTTCATCACCTCGAGAATACTTCCCACTACCAATGTGTGTGAAGTGACCAAGGAAGAAAGTTGTCTGCTCCTTCACAAAGGCATCAAAGTTGATGTTGAAGAATATTGAGAGCATAGGACAATGAGTGTGAGGAAGAACATGGGCTACTCATTTCTTATCATCGTATGTAATGCGGGTGAATATCTCAATTTAAGAGGAATAGCTTCACCCTATTAAGGCAATAGTTGTGAAGAAGAAATGAAAGAGGGGACTACCTGAACCCGAGCCTATCATAGACTCCGGGAATGAAACTACTAGTGAGGATGAACAAGACAACGAAGATCAGCCACCTCAAGCGACTATGCCACATGGTGAGGGCACATCCTTTGCTAGTCTACATGAGCAGATTGACAAGCTCACTATGAGAATAGACTCATTATGGGATGAGCACTAAGAGTTTGAAATTGGTGTCAATCAACAATTGGATGAAATCAAAGCACAAAACAAAACCATCTTCACTAATCAAGAGATCATTCGAGTGCTTCGTGAGCTCCTCTCTCCTATCATGCGCGGTATTAGCACCACCACAAGCGGTGATTATCAGGTCACTAAGGAGTCTCTTATGCTATTTTATTTTCTATTACATCGAGGATAATGCAAATTATAAGTTTGGGGGTGGATTGGGTTGCGGTTTGGTTTTGATTTGTGCTTGCATGCGGTAGTCACTTTGAGCCTTATAGTGTTTAGTTTAGAGTTAGTGTTTGTGTTAGTTTAGTTAGTTGTTTTTTAGTGTCTTTGCATGTTTGTTTTTGTGTTAGCCAGTTTTATGCATGCTTGTGTGTTTGAGTTTCCTTGCATTTGTATTTCTTTTAATTTTAGTGTGTTTTTGTGTCTTAGTTGAGTTGAATTGGGTGCCATGCTTACTAATTGGATGTACACTTGAATGATGTGATCCTTCATTTGTTGTGAACTTTCATGTGGGATACTGTACTGCTGAATTATGGTTGTGCATGATTGGTGTAGATGACTTGGTTTGGTCATCATTTTACCTTTGGCTTGATTATTTCAAGAACTTGTACACACAACACACACACTAGATCTCGCTTGTATACATTGGTTCCACCCACCCCCCCTCCCTTGCTAAAATTGCTTAAGGGTTGCTAACTCTTTGATAGGACACCTTCATAAAAAGGATTTCCAGTGGGCCCCAACCATAGAAAAAGTGAAAAAACATGAGAGAAATAACTAAAAAGAAATAGAAAAGCAAAAGAAAAGAAAAATGACAAAAGAAAGAAAAATAATGAAATAAGAGGAATGATCGATCGGAGTCCAGGCACGGTCGAGGAGCCTCTCAAAGCCTAATGCCTTGAGCGGCTAGCACAGGTCATTAAATTCGCTCTACATGGGACAAAAGATGGATTACTCTCTGATCGTGCTTCGGTTTTTCTAATTGAGTGTTAGGTGAAGTTTGAGGGAACAATGTGGTTCCCTTAACTTGGCCCGGTGGGAGTCTGATAGATCCATGTTACATGGACACTTCTCTAGAGCACCTTAACATTGCATCCTACTTTAGGTTTGTGTGTTTTAATAAAAGGTATGTTCTTATCATTGTTTAGTTGATTTCTTTCAAAAAGAGTGGCCCAGGTTTGAGTTTAGGAATTATTTGAAACTTTTATACATTTGAGATCTTAGATGACACATTTTCACTAAGATCCCTTAGGAAAGGTTATTGAGAATATGGGAGTGGTTTCACTATGTTCCACTTTGATGATTCATGCCTTTTCCTTGGTGTTTGTGATGTCTTTGTATCACCATGTTGGTTACATGTTATTTAAGAACTCATTCACCATGTCCTTTTTATTGGTTAGCTAGCACCTTTTCCATCTCGCTTTTGTCATTTGTGTCTATTTGTTTTAGTTTGTTTAGTTGTGTTTTGTGTTAGTCCTTTGCCTAGGGATAAGCAAGGATTCAAGTTTGGGGGTGTGAAGAGTACATTTTGTACTCATTATATCCTTACAATTTGGATAAATTTAGAGTGTTTGTAGTTTACAAGTAAGTGTTCTAATGCTACGTTTTGCTCATATTTGCATATTGGTACAATCTTGAGGCATATGGGGTAGGGAAAGTGAAGAAACGGCCTTCCGCGTCGTGGCGGTAGTCACGATCACGACATGCGAGCCTGACGTTGGGACATGGCTGGGAACATTCAAATAAAGACAACCCGCATGTCATAATGTCGAGCCACCACGATGTGACATGGGGCCCATCTGCTGACCAAGCTCGGCTCATTCATCTTAATTTTTGAGAGGGCTACAAAGACACATTACGGTTTAGAAATGGAGGTTTGGTTCTTGCAAGAGAGGTGGAGAGCACGAAATAAGCCTCTAGGGTTTCTAACCCTAGGGTAAGGCTCTTGGAGGAAGAAGATTGAATGAGGAGAAGATTATTCCATGTTTTCTTGTTCTTCTTTGGTTGCATTTCTCCACCTCATGTTTTGATTTTCATTTCTAGGGTTTTAGATGTAGTTTAGTTGCAATTTATGTATTTCAACATTGTTTTACCTTTTAATTGATATTTGAAGCACATTTCTATTAAATGTCCTTCTCTATTCTTCATGCCTATTTATGATTCAATATCATCTATATGCCTTATGATTCAATCCAAGATATGAGAAGTGAGGATTGAATTAGACATGTTTAGGACATCACATTTCACCATTGACAAGAGATTCTCATGGGTTTTGTGTGGTAATTGGGTTTCTTGGTTTCATTGCACTTTTAGGGTTGAGTAGAATGCAATACAGAAAAGCCACAGGAGTAGGCTGTGGAGTTTCGAAGAGATCACATATATAGTAGTGAGACTCACCATTAATGAGTTAGGATATCAATTAAAGGCAAATTGGACTCTAATGCTTGATTGTTAACAAAATGAAATCTAAACCTTAGGTTTTTCTATTTTATTTGACATCTTTGCATGATAACTTAGGATTGTAGTTTGTTAGTTGTTTCCACCATCCATCCATCATCCAGATAAATATAGGATTTGCCCGATTTCAATACTTAGTAGCCCTTTTTCTTATGGGACGATACTCTTACTTTCACTTTATTACTTGAACCTAGCGCGTGCACTTGCGGACTTAGGCATTTTTATTTTCATACACGTTTCATGAACCTATCAAGTTTTTTCTACCGTTGTCGAGGATGTGATGAGTTATAAACATAATCATTTTATCCCTATGTTTTTGTGTTATTTTTGTAGTTTTTAGATTTAAATAAGTGTTCTAATGTTCTAAATGCTCATCTTTTTGTGTAGGTCATTCCTTGGGAGCAAATGGAAGAAACCAAGGCAGATTCGGTTAAAAAACAGAGGAAAACATGAGATAGTAGTGAGCAGCAGGTCACATTGCGACATGATAGAGAGCATGAAAAGGGAGTAGTATCCCACATCGTGATGTGAAGCCTTGACATGGTGACATCACCAGCATCTCCAACACCATGTCGTTACATCACGAACCACGGCGTCGCGGCGTAGCGAAACATTCAGCCGACATCGCCTCTACGTCGCAATGTCATGTTCGGCTCAACACTAGTTTTAGCCTATTTTCAGCCTATTCTTAGGGAGCCTATAAAAGGGAACACGATTTAGGGTTTTAGAGAGTCCCCTTTGGATGGAAACTGATAAGTGTGAATATGTTAGCATTTTTAGTATACTTTTCACGTGTTTGAACAAATTTAATGCTAGATTCACACCAAAATCTCTAAAGAAAACTCTAATCCCTCATTTGATTGTGTCTTGCAGATTTTGAATCAAAACCAAGCAAAGATATGGAAAAAATTGATGAAAAGAAGAAGTTGTTGAATTGAACAGCACCTTCGTTGTGACTAAGTAAAAGAAAGATATTGAAGATGCTATGGGTTCATCATAATGAAGCCACCTTCGTCGCGACGAAGCAGAAGAACGATATTGAAGATGCTACGGGTTACGTTTACCTTGAAGGTTGCATGAAAGCCCAACAACATATACGGTTAGCCATTTTGAAGATTTATATAAGAAGGGACATGTTTAGGGTTGTAAAAAGAAAGGAGGAGACGAGATTGAGTAGTCCTGGCGGGAGGTTCGGACTTAGAGGGTGAAAACCCTTCTTAGGATTTCTCTCCTCTTGTTCTTAAACCATTTTAGCACTTTGGGACCAGAAAGAAGGATTGGTAGCTGTTCTTCAAGATTTGGAAGAACTTGGGATTTGGAGGAAGAAGACCGAGGACTCACATCATTTTCAACCATTAGAGTTCCTTATGTCCTTTTTCTCATGTTTATCTTAATTTTGGGATGTACCAAACCTCTATTATGTTCTATATTCGTAGTCTAAGGTTTTGGTGGCATGTTGAACATGAATCTTATATCTATTTGTTAATTTTCCCTTTTTCTATTTTTTCTCTGTGATTTCCTTATCTATTGATTCATGCTTGGTTGCTATTTACATATTGATTTCTAGCTAATCTCAATATGGTGAGTGGTTCCTTACGAGATTTGAGAAGCGAGCAAAGAATTAGACATAGGTGAATTAACCTAATTAGCTAGGTAATATATAAATTATCTGTAATTAGGAGGCTTCTGAGATTCTTGGGTCTTAAAGCATCTCTAGTGCTTGGGGTTGAGCTGAGAAGCAAGAAACCTAGTATTAGTTGGTAGATTATTTGACCTCGAGAGAGGTGACGGGCTTGTTGTAGTTGTGTAAATTAGTGTCAAAACGTAGGCCTGTATGCTCAAGTATACGTATTGAGGTTACGTAGTATAGTGGCTCATCAAGTGTCTATCCCACAAGGAGAAGTGTGATGAATACTAAAATTAGCTTTAAAATATTATTTGGACCTTAAATTACAGTGAATTTCGACTAACTTAAAGAAAAAAACTAATCCTAGGTTATTTTCTAAATGAATTTGTCAATGCTAGGGGTTTTGCTTCCACCTTACACTCAATGGATTCACAACCTAGATAAATTATTCATTAGGTATATTAACAAATTCATGCTAGCAAGAGTTGTCGTGCCTAGGTATCCTCGAGGTATATTCACTATCATGAGTGTGTGTGCATCTGCAGCTGACCTGAACTCAGAAACATAAATGTTTAAACCACCAAATAAACACACTTGGGCCGGGATATCTTTATTCACCAATTTACCAAGTGTCACTCTACTCATATCCTTGGGAGTCTTTATCTCTCGATCTCATATTCCCAACAAGAACATGCCAATGTTGGCCAAACACCACCATGTAAATAAATCATATAAATAGAGCAAGTCGATATGAGATCCATTAATACACTGAATAGAAACGAAATTAATAATTAATCCATACAAATGTAGCAAGTTACGACAAAACCCTAGAAATAGATCTTTACAACCATAGATTCTTGAATCATTAAATGTTCGAGAAAAGAAATACAAATACAGGAGTGCAAATGGTGTTTCGATTCACTTTATGTAGATCTCCCAGGCTAAATCGTAAGTAGCCCCTCGATCCATGGCTGGGTCATCCTCATTTGTATCTCATAATATCGCTGATTAAGTCCAAGAAACGTCGCGACGTCGCACGTCACTTGGCCTCAACGTTGCGATATTGGAACATCACGACGTTGGGACGTCACGACGTTGGAGTTGGGTTTTCAATTATCATAACTAAGAGTCTCACAAAGCCTCACGAATGCCACCATATTCACCGGTGGTACAAGGAACCAAATATCGGATATAAAGCGATATACACTTATTGCAGAAATGGAACAAAAAACATAGTGGCTGCAGCGGGTATATCATGAGTGTTTTGGACACTCATCCACAACCCCCAAACTTAGCTTGCTTGTCCCTGACATGAAAATCTTTCTACTTAAAACAACATCTGACGTGAGCATGATACACATGATGCCAAAAGAAGGATAAAAAATAAAACGGCGCTGCAAATCCTAGCTTTCTCTCCAAGATTGGAAGATCCTTAAGGTTGTTAAACTTTCTAAGGAACGTAGCTAAGCAAAGACGCTGGTTGACCCGAAACAACTGACCCCCAGTTCTATTGACCTTTCCCAAGAAATCTATGTGCAGTTGATTCATGATCTCCAACATATAACTAGGTTCGAACACCCCCAAACTTAAGTTCAACTCACCTATTTGGAATAGTCTAAAAAGGATAAGAACAAACCCTTTTTATTCACATTAAACTACCTAATCATGAAAGAAAAACTAGTGCCTATAGGTTTTATTGAGTGTCCACATGTGAGATTCATTGGTGACTCCCCACCGGTTTATTGAGACACTTAGGGCATTTAGTTCCCGCAGAGACTTCCTCCGAATACTCAGCCAAACCTAAGGCCCTAGGCGTGGGAGGGATCATCATCTATCCCATGTGAGCCGGTGAAGTCAATGGCTCCCGGCTAGTTGGCTCAGGGCATCAGGCTTTGAAAGGCCCCTCGGATTGTGCCCGGGATTTCGATTGGATGATCTCACTTATTCTATTCACAAACATCTTTTTGACCCTTTTTTTTCTTTTGTTTTTTTTCTTTTTCACTTTTTCTCTTGTTTTTGCATTTTTGTCATATTTTTTTTTGATATGGGGCTCAATGGCAATTCTCTTTTGCAAAGGTGTTCCATCACTTAGGTGGTTAGAATCCCTTAAGGCTAGTAGAAATAAGTAAACGAGGTTGGAATTTTAGGTATACCTTGGAGTCACATCTGCGTAATGTGTTGAACCACTTGAGAAATGGTTTCTTAAAATACAAAGGGTGACTAAACTAAGTCATTCCTACCTTTCAAGCATACAATTCGGATCGTTGTTCAGCAGAAAGATCCGCTTCTTTTTCTAGTTGGGCTTTTGAAAAATTGTGATCAAATGGCCTTCATTTACAGCTGCCATGGCATCATACTCTACACATGAACCTTAAACATACCACAAAATAAACACACAATAATGCTAAGCGACCTAAAACACGTAAACAAAAACCTAATTGCATTACAAACAAGACTTCAAGGCGTCATGTTAGGCGATTGAGCGATTTAAGCACATACCTACTAGACAAACCCAAACCATATAACCCCAAACCATCATGCATGAATACTAGAGTATGAGTCCCCAACACAAGACTTGAACCCGACTAAACCCGATCCACCCACCCTAAACAAAAATGGACGGTAACAATGGCATGAAATATAAAATAAGGGTGAAGAAAACTCCCCTAGTGATCACAAGGATCATTGCGGTGGTGGCGGTGGCATGTGATGTGTGAGAATTTGGGCGAGTTGTTGTTTGATTATCTCCTGGTTGAGCAGTACGATATCCATCTTGTCCTTTAGCTCGCCCATTTCTTGGCTCATCGAGACTTAATGTTCTTGGGTTTTATCCCAATAGGTATCGAATCTCATGGTGAGATCATGGACTTGGTCCTCTAAGCTTTGAGAAGGACTGGAATCATCCTCCTCATGAGATGGTGGCAGTGGGGGTGGGGGTTGGGTAGATGACTGTCTCGCATCTCTTTGGTCATCCTCTCTATCCCAAACCTAGATTTGTAGGCCCTAAGCTCTTCTTCGTCCAAGGGTTCATTCCCGGAATCATAAACCTCTTTTGGCCTTAGTACACCTAGTTTGTTTTTCTTTACTACTATCGACTTGATTTGGTGTATCCAAAGCCTCGTTATCTTCTAAGGAACCTCGGCTTTCTACACCGATATAAATGAGAAGAGGTGTCCTAAGCTCATCTTGCATCCTTGTTGTAGAGAGGATTGCATCCTCCCATGACACGTCCCACATCAGATGGGGGTGTCACGAGTATCGCATAATTGAGCGAGGCCCTCTTGGCGTCCTTCACACATTGGTCATCGAGTTAGATGGGATGTGATGAGTGATTCATACTGTAGGGATGTAGGCGAATGTTTGGCATGAAGTCTTATTGCATCCCTTCATTGTTTATTTTCCATTCCCTTGGTGTTTGTATTGAGTAACTGGGACTTACAGGTAGTTGGGATTTTCTTTGCAGCCTATCATAAACTACCCTTGTCGCTCTAACTTGTAGAACTGGATTCATAGATTTACATCTTGAAATCTTCACCAACACCCCTACGTACCCTAACTTTTCGGTCTTGGTAAATTGGCGTAGAGATTCTCGAACATTGTTGTGGCCAGTTGGCCTTGGGGGTTGGAAAAACGCCTTCCACCCTTAATTTGCTATAGTTTTATGAAAGAGTCGTCGGGGTGGTGAAATCCTTTCTCTTTGATGAAAGATCGATTCTTTGAAATGAGGCCAAATTTCTCAACGACAACCACATTGACAAACTTATTCCTATCATAGTCCTCTTGTTGCTCATCCATTCTATGACTCTTCTTTGAGGTTAGTTTTTGCCTTTTCAAAGACATGTTGAACTTAGGGGTTCCAATTAGTACCAAACAAGTACCTAAGCTCCCAATGTGCTCAAATCACCCTTTGGTAGTTGAACAATTTGAAATTTTCACCTAGGAAATTTATCGAACAATTGGCCACTATTTGAAACACTGTTCTTAGCTCGAGACTTAGGGCTCTACAACCTCAAATCACCCACTGATCTTCTTCTTTATGAAAACAAATCCAAAGAAACTCAAAAAAACCAGTTGTTTACCTCAAATCACCCGAAATCCAGAAATCTCCTTTGGCTTTATGTTGAACCATGGGAGAACTCTGAGTTTTGGATCAGAGGTGTTCTTGAATCTCACAGGAACTCGAAATCCACCTTGGAAGTCTTTGGAAGACGATTGAAGAACAAATGTCCACCGTGTTAGGGAAGAGGATTTAGGGTTTGCAAACATTGAGTTCCAAAAATATGACCATTCTTGGTCTTAAAACAGGGTAACGTCGCGACGTTCAGGCCAACATCGCGATGTTCCCTAGAGTTGCCCAAAATGATTTAGCCAATGTCACAACGTTACAAAGGGATGTTTTGCCAACATAGCGATGTTCGGATCAAATCCGCAGCGTTCCAAAGAGTCATTTTTTTCCTCGCGTGCGACATGAGTAGGAGTTTAAGTCGGTTTTGATAAAAAGTTTCTAGGTTGTAGAAAACTCATAATAGAGGTTCAGCCTTTTCCAGAAGCCTAGAATGAGCCTCTCAAGCTATCTATGTCATCGCTTCAATCTCGAGCACAAAATACAACAAACAAGCAATCTGATTATGTCATAATTTACGCACTTCGAGAAAACTAAAATTTCTAAAAATTAAAACAACAAGCAATAATTAAAAACACTCAAGACTACAGTAATGAAAGAAAAACTTCAAAAGGCTTGGGTTGCTTTCCAAGTAGCGATTTGTTTAATGTCATTAGCTCGACTTCCCTGAACCTCAATGTTCAGAGACCAGTGCAGCGAATTCCTTACTCTGTGTTGTTCGGGTTGTTAAACCAGTTGATGGCTGTTTGCTTGCATGAAAGTCCTCCAAAGTATGGCTTCAATCGTTGCACATTGACTTTAAAACTTCCCTTCTCTGGATGCATGATTTCCACTCCTCTATAGGGAAAAACTTAAGTCACTGTAAACGGTCCCGACCACCTTGACTTTAATTTCCCCGGGAATAGCTTGAGTCTTGAGGTAAATAAGAGGACTTGTTGACCCGACTCAAACTCTTTCCTTATAAAATGTTTGTCATGCCAGGCTTTCGTCTTTTCTTTATAGATCCTAGCATTTTCGTAAGCCTAATTTCGAATTCTTAATTCAACATTTGTGGTATCGTTTCTCACTTGCTACCTTCTTGTCATATTCATAACTTCTTGAATTTGCTATTATATACATGCTCGATTCCTGACAAGTATGCGCAGCTTTCCATACATGAGCTTGAATGGTGACATCCCAAAGACATGTAAAATCAATGATACTATGAACCTGGGCAATATCTATCTTCTTTCATTAACATTCTTATTGGCGTTTTCTAGGATCAGTTTGTTTCTTGTTTACTTTGTGGCCATTAGTTTTGTGTGATTGATAAGTGTGCTGATGTTGAACACCATATTTTCCGATCTGTATCAACAACCTTGTTGTAGAAGTGAGCCACCTCCACATCTCAATCGCTGCGCATGAAGTCTTGAGCAGGGTCAGATATGTGGCTCTTGAAGGAGCTTTTGCTACCCTCCTAGCATCGATGGTGCGTGTGGGCAACTCTCACCCATTTAGAGACGTAGTCCACTGCCCAAAGAATGTATAGGTTGCTAAATGAAGAGGGGAATGGACCTATAAAATCCATCCCCCATATATTAAACAACTCGACCTCTAAGATGGTCTATAAGGGTGGTTCATCCTGTTTTGAGATGCTCCCCATTCTTTGGCATTTATCACAGGTAAACACAAATTGGTGAGCATCCTTGAACAAGCTAGGCCAGTAGAATTCTGATTGAAGTACCTTTACATCTGTCCTTTGACCCTTAAAGTGCCCCCCACATGCTAAAGTGTGGCAGTGATTTAAGATACTCTCCATTTCCTCCTCTAGACACATATTCTTATTACCTAATCAGCACAGTGCTTGTACAAAATAGGCTCCTCCCAGTAGTAGTGCTTCAAGTGTGCAAAGAATCTCTTCTTCCGCTGATAGCTAAATTCTGGTGGGATCACTTTGGCCACTAAGTATTTCACATAATCCAGGAACCAAGGCACTAGCTTTATATCTTCAATTGTCAAGAGTTGTTCATCGGGAAAATCATCATTGATCTAAACTTCTTTACTAGGCCCTTCCAATTGCGAGAGATGGTTTGTTACTAGATTTTCAATCCCTTTCTTATCTTTTATTTCCATATCAAACTCTTGCAGTAGTAATACCCACCTTATCAGTCTCAGTTTCACGTCCTTATTAGTCATTAGATACTTTATTGCAAAATGGTCGGTGTGCACTATTACCTTGTTACCAATCAAGTATGGTTGGAACTTGTCAAAAGCAAACACAATTGCCAAAAGCTCTTTTTCAGTTGTTGCATAGTTTAGTTACGCATCATTCAAATTCCAGCTCGCATAGTAGATAACCTGAAATATCCTTTCCCTCTTCTGACCCAATATTGCCCCTATTTGATTAGTGCCCAAAAAGTGCTATTTTGAGCCACACAGTGAGAATGAGTTTAGTGATTTTGCGCACTAATCATATAATTAACAAATTGATGTGTGCAGGTCATAGTTTCACTAATTCCATTTCGAGTTTGTTTTAGGTAATTTCCACGGGTTTTGCGCGCCTCGGCCAATTAGTTCCAATTTTGATGGCCAAGATATGTCTTAGAATGCGAGGATTCACAATGTTTTTCAGCAGAGAAATGTGAAGTGGATGTGAAGGAAGAAGGAATGCGTGGGAATGCGATAGCAAAGTCGAAGCGGGATCATAGCAAGTTTTTAGCTATGATTACTTGAAATTCGTTGGGATTGTGAAAATTTCGCAATCATAGAATTGTGATCTTAACACGAGAACCTATATACTGGCAATTTTCCATTTTCCCAGCTATCTCACAAAATTTAAGCTGAGCTGAAATTTCGCTAGCTAGCGAGATTCAACCGTTCCTAGCGAAATCTCAGCCCTGTGTTTTAGATTCTTGATGCTTAAGCGACAGCGTTTGATATATTACATTTTGTCCTATTGTAATCTGTATCTTAGGCATTTTTGTATTTCGCACATTAGGGTTGGCTATATAAACCACCTTATAAGTTTGTAACCTAACTTTTAATCTTTAGAATTTGTGGCAGCTTTTGTTCCAGGTTTTCTCTCTTCTCTCTCCTCTTTCTCTCATTTTCTTGGCTGCAAACACTCCTCACGAGGATGACAACTGGAGGATGTTTGGCTGAACCTCTTCCTCATGAGAGGAGGGTCAGTGGGAGGTTTGGAGGTAAGTTTTTCATGCCCTCTCATTATCTGTTTGCATTTATGAGCATTTAAGCTCCTTGCATCTCACTCTAGGTTGAAGCGTCCTAGATCCGGCTAGCCAAGCGTGTTGGCAAGCTTTATGGTTACAGTGGATGCTTAATCTTAGATCCATTGTCATCCACTTAGTTGTCTCTTATTAGTTGCCTCAGGTTGCCTTTTTGAGGCCATATGCACCTTGTGATAGGGACTTGAATGCTCCTTTAATGCCATATCTTATGAGGAAGCTTGTCTCGTGTTTTCGAGCAAGCATTTATTCCACTAACATTTACGTATTTTCACTTTTGAGGTTTGAATCAACTGTGATGTATACTGGTAGCTAATGCAGCAAGCTTTCAAAGGTTTAGTGGATCTTACTATTAAGATCACTGATGCCCATTGAATTGTCATTTATGATCTTGGGTTAAGATCCCGATGAGGGTTTCTAAGCGTTTTGAAACATTAAGGGTAATAAATGCTATGATAGAAAGAAATAATTTTAGGGTTTAGGTTTTAATGCCAAATGAAAGAGCCGGTTCGAAATGACTATATGTCATCCTCCCCAACGCGAGAAAAAGGCAGAGGACATGTTGAATGTCGAACCCTAAACCGAGTGGCAAGACACCAAGGGGTTCTATTTTATTTTATTTCATTTAAATTTCAGTTTGCAAACCTGACCTTGTTTTTATCACACGCGCAAAAATCCAAATTTAATTCACCATTTTGACTTCACTCAAATCATTTGCACGAAGAAAACCCATCCACGTGTTCAGACCTGGAACCGCTATCTTTGGTAAGCTTGACTAGTGGGAGATATAGGAAATAAATATTGTTGATTAGGATCACCTACCCGTGTACGAATCACTATTGCGTAGTCACTCGCATAACATATTAGTTCAAAAGGGAGGTCCCAGTCTGGTGCTACTACAATTGGTGCTGAAACCAATTTCTCCTTAAGAAATGAGAACGCTTGCATACTGCGATGTAAATTGAAAGAGCTCCTTGAACTAGTAGATTAAACAAAGGCTTGTATTTGGAAAAAGTCAGCTATGAATCTCCTATAGAATCACACGTGTCGAAACTGTATTCCTTTCACTGAAGATGGGGGAGGTAGCTTCTCTATTGTTTCAATCTTGGCTTTATTTACCTCAATTCATCTTGCAGAAATCGATGCCCCAGTACAATACCTTCCTTCACCATGAAGTGACACTTCTCCCAATTCGACCTGAAGATTAGTTTCTTCGCATCTTATTAGTGCGTACCTCGATTTTCAAGACAATTGTCAAAAGACTTCCCCAACACTAAATCATCCGCAGAACACCTCAATTGTCTTCTCGACCATGCGAGTAGCCATCATGCATCACTTAAATAATGGCAGTGCGTTACATAACCGAATGTACCATAAGAGCGTGATATCATTTTCTCTTGGTTTTCTAGGGATATAGTGATATGATTATAGCCTGAATACCCGTCCAAGAATAGTAATACTCGTGCCCTGCCAGCCAATCCAGCATTTGATCTATAAACGGAAGTGGGAAATGATCCTTTATAGTTGCCTTATTCAACTTACAGTGATACATATTCTCCACCACCATGCTGTTCTAGAGAGGAAGCAATGTGTTCTCGTATTTATCACTATGGTCCCTCCTTTTGTAGGGAACTACTTGTATTGGACTTACCCATGAACTATCGGAAATGGGGGTAAATCACCCCCGCATCTAACCACTTCAATACTTCCTTCCTTACCACTTCCTTCATGGTCGGATTGAGTCTTCTACGACTGCCCGAGAAGGTTTGTGACCATCTTCCTAAGATCTGGTGCATTACACATGGGGGCTAATCCCCTTCAAATATGCTAAAGACCATCCAATAGCATCTTTGTGATCTCGAAGTACTCTCAAAAGCTTCTCTTCTTACTATTATCGAATCTTGATATGATCCTTTGGTAAGGTTAAGGATTCCCCTAGATAAGCATACTCAAATGGCTAGGTAGTGGCATTTGCTCAAACTGTGGTGGTTGCTCAATTTAAGGCATTGAAGTTTGTGCATTCTCTCCTAAGGGCTTGTAATACTTTCTTCTGTTCGGTTGAAGATTCTGTGCTTCATGTCTTGACCTCTTCACCTAGTTCAGCCACCGCTTATCATTAACGAGGTTAGTCGAACCACTTTGACTAGACTTTGCCAGCCTCTTGCCCATACATCATAAAATCAAACATCACTCTCCGATGCGATGTCATTACCAACATTAAATACAACTGAGACCCTAACCTCCTTCGTCTTGCATCTTATTTAATTCTCCTCACACATCAATCCCTTAGCCTCGGCAGTTGCTAAATGATTATTTTAATATAATGGGTGTCTCTTGTCTTATCCATAATATACAACGCTATGAAATCTGGTAGGAAGATAAACTTGTCTACCTTTACTAGCATATCTTTAATCACCTCGTGGATGTTTTGATGATCTATCCGTGGGTGAAGTGGTCGTAGGTCTAGCTTCACCTAATCCCGATCGTCGAAAATAAATGAAGGCATAAGCAATACTAGCTCCCAAGTCACATAGGGCTCTCTGGGTGGTTCCTATCTTGAGAATTGTAAAAGCATGCGGATCCTTACATTCTATGGTAGTTTCCTCACGAAGAATGGTACACAATTCTCGGTGGGTTCCTTTGTCTCAAAATCGATGATCTTCTTTCCTTGATAGTATATCTTTCATAAATTTGGCGTGGTGAGCATCTGTTCCAGTATTTACCAAATGGAATGTTGATATGCAGTTTCTTAAACACTTCCATAAATTTGCTAAATTGCTTGTCCAACTTATTCTTCTTCAAACGTTGAGGATATAGAACTGGTGTAGTGGGTTCATTTGTACTTGTCTGTTTCTCAGTCTCTTTCCTTCCATCTAATTTCTCTATTGACTTATTCTCTTTGGGCTGCTCCCACTTGCATGCAGTGCTGGTGGCCTGATTTACTCCGATTTCCACTTCTCTTGTACTAGTGGTTGCCCCAGTGTTACTAATTCTCTACCACTTCTTAAGGTGATAGCCTTAACATGTTCTTTGCCTTCTCTTCACCGGTTACCTCAATTGCTTGGAAATGAGCATGCCTGCAGGTCAACAAATTGGCCATTTGGCCCCATTGCCTCTAAGTTTCTGTGCCTTAGTTCAATTGGGTTGATTGATTCGCCTTGCCTTTGTTTAATTCATAAAGTTTGTATGGGAAGTCAGCCTTTGAGCTAGTGCTTTTTCCAAGTCCATTTTTTTCTCTGATGGAGATTTTCTTAGGTGGCATGCTGTTATGATTATTCCTCCATCCATAGTTCTGATTATTACGTTAGCCTTGGCCCTAGTTCTGGTTTTGATTCTGGTATGTGTTACCTCCATACTAACCCTGTTGTTACGGCTGATTAAATCTAGTCACATTATGTGCCTGCTCTCACGTCATACATTCCAACGGCATTCTGTCTTGTACTCCTTCGCAGGATTCGCATATCTCCCAAGGGTTGGTTTGAATAGCATTTACAGTACCTTATTGTCTCTCTAGTTGTTTAGTGAGTTGCACGACATGGTTGACCAAATTGATAAGGACCTTTGTGTACGCGCCTCCCACAGCCTTCCTCGGTATTAGCCTATCCTTGGGCCACTGGTTACTATTGGTAGCCATATCCTCTGGATTTCATATGGCGTACATAGTCTTCTTATCGAGCACCCCTGTTTGAAGGCATCTATGGCTGTTCTAGTAGGATCAGCAGACATTTGTAAAATGTGGACTTGCCATCTAGTTAGCACATTGGTGTGGGCATCTCTGCGATAGTTCGTGAAATCTTTCCGGAGCTCCGGCTGGGTTCTCGCTCACAACTATCTAAAAGTGTTAATCTCTTGCTCCGGTTAATGCGCGATCTTTGAGGAAGAAAGACTTGAACACACTGCAAAACATTCCATGGGGTAATGGAATCCGATGGTTGGCTCGTTAACAATGTTTAGCTTTATCCTAGTGATCGCGGAACAATCTCGATCCCAGCGTTTCTTATTTACCCGTTTATTTGTTCTGTTTGTATACTTCTATGAAGTTTATTAGATGCGTGTTTGGATTCTCACTTGGCATACCGTGGAACTAGATGTTCTGAAGCATCTGCAGTGTTATTGTTTTCAACTTGAAGTTGTTTGCTTGTATGGGTGTCTTCGTATAGCAGACTGAACAACCGTAGGTGGTAGAGAAAACTCCTCAAGCATCATATAAGGGTTATCTAGGCTTTGTATAGAATAGTGCAGGGCATAATTCCTACCATTATTTCCATTTTGTCCCCCTTGCGACTCATTCCTCTCTAATCTTGCTTTTTCTGATTTTGCATGACTACTTGATTCCTCACCTGTGCTTCCCTTTGTTCTCTTTGTAGTCTGTTTGCAGTTCTCTCTGGCTCAGGATCAAACGGAAGTAGTTCTACTTGATCCTGTCTTTACATGCACCTTGAATTAACCTGCTGCAACCGGCAAACAGAAGACCAAGTCTGACACCAAAGTAAGATAGGTAGAAATAAAATAAATTAATGATAAAAAAATTGATCCAAAAGTAATATCTAAGTCTTGTATTGTCAATATCGACCTGAATAATTCTCCCAAACCAGTAGTGCCAAACTTGGCCCAGGCTTGTAGGTGTGTAGAATTGAGTGTCAGCAGTGAGCTGTACACTGAGAAATGCTCTACATCGAGTTCGTATAGTATAGTGGCTCATCAAGTGTCGATACCCACGAGAGAAGTGTGATGAAGATACTAAAATTAACTTTAAAATGGCTATTTGGACCTCAAATTACAGTGAATTCAACTAACTTAAAGAAAAAAAAAACTAATCCTAGGTTATTTTCTAAATGAATTTGTCAACACTATGGTTTTACCTTCCCCTACCACACTCAATGGATTCTAACCTAGATAAATTATTCATTCAGTATATTAATAGATTCACGCTGGCAGGTTGATCATGCCTACGAGATATCCTCTCTCGAGGTATATTCGCCAACTCGCCAGTAAGGTGTATTACATCTCTGCTTCAACCCTGGACTCTGAAACGCTTAAATGTTTAAACCCCAATTATGCAGCAGAGCAAGGATATCTCACATTCACCAATTTACCAGAATTAGTCATTTCTACTCGTATCATTGAGTTTTTATCTCTCGATCTCTGTTCCTAAGTAAGAGAACATGCCAATATTGGCCCAAACACCACCATGTAAAATAAATCCACGAAATAAGAGCAAGTCGAGTACAAAGATCCATTATCTGCGAATAGAAAGCGAAATTGTAATTAATCCACAAATGTAGCAAAGGTTACGACAAATCCTAGAAATAGATCTAGAACTATAAAGATGTTAATTACAACCATAGATTTGAATCATTAAATGTTTGAAAGAAATACAAATGTAAGTGCGCACCGCGGATGTGCCGATTCACGCCTATGTCGTCTCGTGCTCATCCATCCGTAACCCCCTCAGTCCACCTCGAAAACTAGGTCATCCTCATTTATATCTCATAATCTCGTTGTTTAAGTCCAGGAAACATCACGACGTCGCACGTCACTTGGCCTCAACATTGCAACATTGGAACATTGCGACATTGGAGCTGGGTTTTCAATTCTCCTTCTTCAAGTCTCCACAAAGCCTCCAAATGCTTTCTTATTCACTTGTAGTGCACAAGGAACCAAATATCAAATATAGAGCGATAACCACACTTATTACTATATGAAATGGAACAAAAACATAGTAAAACGCGGGTATATCATGAGTGTTTTGGACACTCATCAAAGAAGGTTATAATTAAACTGAGCGAAATTAAGCCTTGGAGGCTTTTTCGAAACGATAGGATGGAATTTTAGAACTTTAGATATAATAGGATTTGGTGCAAATACCTTAGGATCTTATCACCTCTTAGTATTCCTTAGTTGCACAGTTCATTAGTTTGATTAAGCTTTCATTAGTTTAGTTTAGTTTAATTTCTATTTTGTTTCGAGTTTAAAGTTTGATATTAGAAGTATTAATTTTGAATCTTAGCGTCACGAATTCCGCGTGGATCGATATCAGTACTTAGAATACATAATTGCCCAGACCAGAATATACTTACGCATAATATGCGCTCGTTACATATTTTATTGCATATCCTTAATACACATTACACAATACGCCTATCAAGTTTTTGACGCCATTGTCAGGGACTAACAAGTCTTTGGTGCTACTCCAGAAGCCTATCAAGTTTCTGGCGTTGTTGCCGAGGACCTAACAAGTCCTTGGTGCTATGCCAGAAGCCTTATCAACTTTTTGGCGCCGTTGTAAGGGAAATTGTGGTGTTTTATGCTAATATCAATACCAAGTACTTCTTTGGTACTTCAAACATTTTTTTTTTCCTTTTTTTTGTTTTCTTTTAGTTTATTCATATCAATTTTCTCCTTGTCATCTTTACTTATTTTTTTGTTTTTTTTTTTTTTTTTTTGTGTAGGTTTTAAATTCTGTAGATCCTTTCATTGAGTTGACAAAATCAATTAGCTCTCTTGGTCAACAACTAAGCATGAGGAAATTGGTCAATGAGCATCAAAGAATAATGACAGCTCAGGGTGTAGCGACCTTGTGCATCAATGGATTATGCTCAATAATGGAGTACCCGTACTTGAGCAATCATAATGAGTACAGTGGAGCCGTCACGAAACACCTCATTGAATAAAATCTACCCCACTCTTCAAACTCCATAAGTCCAAAGATCAAGCCTAGAAGAAACCATGGCTCAATTGGAAAGAAATCAAGCTGAAATGGACATGGAAAAAGCTGAATTCTCAATATTAAGGGCTGAAATTGACTACTCAAGTTCGAGTTTGCCTAGTTTTCCTATTGATCAAAATGAGATAAAGTCGACCTCGAATGGAATGACAAAGTTAGAGGCAACCATGGCTGAATTAGAAAGAGTTTGTGCTGAATGTGAAACATCTCAAGTTCAATTCAAGGAAGATACAAGGGCTAATGTTCAAATTCAACCTACGTCATTCTGAACCCTCAATTTTGTCCCTCAACACTTGCATTTATCTTATGGGTGTCACACTCACCCATCGTTCTCATATAGCACCATTACGATTGTACAGAACTGGTCGATTACCACGAGCCTCGGGTGGGCTTGTATATAGTCCATTGAGTGCGTATGTAGTTCACTCTGAGTGTCATCGTGGTTTTCTTTTTTTAGTTATTGGCATCATTCCGCAGGAAGCAAGTGGGCCCCCGAGGTTTCTTCAGTCGGAGTTTATTGGGTATGTCAATTTAGAAGCCACTTGGGCTTGTTTCAATCATATCTCCCTCATCCGAACACGAAATCATACACCGTTTCTTTTGTTGGATTCCCTACTCATTGAAGAATTCTCTGAAAATATTTGAGAATTTTTTATCAACCGGATCGACCGTTTGGGAACCAGCTCAGCCAGTTCAATGGATTTAAGTTGAAGTTCATTATTCGAGCAGGTTCAAATTCTGAGCACTCGAGCTTGTTTTAGTCATATCTCCCTCATCTGGATTTGAAATCATGCACTGTTTATTTTGTTGGATTCCTTACTCTTTAAGGAACATTCTTTAAAATTTTCAAATTTTTTCTTAGCCGTCTCGACTAGTTGGGAACCGGTTCAACCAGATCATTATGCCAGCTTGTATGGAGCACTGCTTTGGTGATTTTGGAGCCCAAATACTACTTGGTTCGAGCCCATAAGCTCCAGATCAATACTAGGCATAGTTTGGGCCTAGTTTTTGGCCATTTTGTGGGTTGCTAACCTTACCTTGAGCATCCATTTAGATTCTTGGTGGTTAAGCAAAGGGATAAATGTGACCACTTGTTGACCTCGTGAATGGGAGTGTTTATGGGGCTAGAGAGTCGAGATTGATTAGGGGAGTTCTTGGGATTGAAGGTGTGCAAAATGGAGTAAGATAAGAGGTTTATGAAGGAAAAAGGGAAGCAAAAAATGTGGAAAAGAAGGGGAGAAAGGAGAGGAAAGAAAAGGAAAGGGAGGAGGAGAAAAAAAGAGGAAAAAAAGGATGAGGGATTCTCCAAATCCTGGTGGGAGTGCTCTCTCTCATTTCGAAGGGGGATTTCCTACAGTTTTGAGGGAGTGGATACCAGGTTTGGAGATGAAAGAGAAGGAAGATAAAGGGGGAGCAGCCATGATCCTACGGTATGAACAACATGGTCTTTACTCCCCGGAATTTCTTTTGTGTTTGTCTTTGTATTTGATGTTTGCAGCCTAGTTCTAGGGCACTAGGCATTGTTTGGATCGGTTCTCAATCATTCAGAGTCAGATGTTTTGTTGAATTCTTGACTTTGTGAGGAGGATTTTGACAATTTTTGAGAATTTCTCTCAACCGGCTGAACCAGTTGGGAAACCAGATCAATTGGTTCATTAAGTTCTATTTTCTGGAATAGCAATTAGAGATGCCCAGGCATTGTTTGGATTGATTCTCAAATCGTCCAGTCGAAATTGTACTTTGTTTATTTTGTTGGATTTCTGACTCTGTGAGGAAGATTCTAACAAATTTTGAGAACTTCTCTCAATCGGATGAACCGGTTGGGAAACGGATCAACTGGTTCATTAAATTCTATTTTGAACAGTTAAGTATTAGGCATCGTTTGTATCAGTTCAGCTATTGGTCGAATTATAATCTGTTTATTTTGGATTTATAACTCTTTGAGGAGGATTCTGAAAAAGTTTGAGAACTTTTCTCAACCATTTGGGTAGTTGGGAAACGGATCGACTTGATTCATTAAGTTATGTTTTTCGGAACATCGGTTAGGGTACTAGGCATTGTTTGGATTGGTTCTGTAATTTAGGTCAAATTTGGCCTCCGTTTGTTTGTTAGATTCTGACTCTTTGAGGAGGATTTTGAAAATTTGAGAATTTGCTCTCTCAACCCGGCTGAACCAGTTGGGAAACCGAATCAGCCAGTTCATTAAGTTATATTTTTCGGAAATACTTGGTTAGGGTACTTTTCATTGTTTGGGTTAGTTCTCACTCATTTGGTGTTAGAATTGTACACTATTTGTTTTTTTGGCTTCCTTACTCTGTGAAGAATGTTTTGAAAAATTTTCAGAATTTTTCTCAATCGGCTAGATCGGTTGGGGAATTGGATCAACCAGTTTGTCGATTTTTGTAGGGGTAGTCTGATTTTAATTTAATTGGAACCCATGACCTTTGTGAGTCAAGCCCATTCACTCCAGATCAATGTAGGGCTATGTTTAGGGTTTGAAATGGGATTTAGTCCAGGTTAATGTGGTTCCATTTTGGATTCGTAAGAATTAGGGTCTATGCGGGTCAAAGGGTGGTTAGTTAAGCACTAGTAATCTAGTGTTTAATAAGGCAGGTGCTGAGATGAATAGACGTGTTTGTACCTCTTTGCCTGAAGTGTTGTAGGATCAATGAGTGGTTGAGATACAATGTATGAACTCTTGGCTTCCTTTAACGATATTTAATTTTGAGAGATTTTTGTATGCCTGAAATGTGTGACTAACCTTCCCCTACAGTGCTTGGCTAGGGACCACAGGTATGTGCTTTAATGTTAGGTAGTGAATTTCACATGGATGTTTGGTGTTTGAGTGTCATGCATACTTGCTATGTTTGTTGGCCCCAACCTTTGATGCGGCATTGGCGAGGGACCACAGGTACACGCCATTTGCTCTTTTGGTTGAGTGTTCTTAAGCATGCTAGATACCAATTAGGTGGGTGTGATGAGGTTGTATGTTTAGCCTTGGAGGTTATACGATCTTTGACCATGTGCACTTGCATGCCCGATTCACTAGTAGGGATGAGTTAGGGCCTAGAGGGGTGCTTCCTCATATGAGTACCTTCCGATGATGGCTGATCCCGAGCCAGAAATCTAGTTTTAAGTGGACCGTTTTCCTTACTAGAGTGATGAGGGTTTGTTTCTTACTTGATTTCCCAGTAATAAATAAAAATAAAAAGTAAGTGGCGACTCCAAACATAGTTCCTCACTTGGGATGGATTTTCAAGCTGAAAATCAACTCACTTTTTCTATTAATAGCCGAGTCACGCCGGCATTTTTGTGGATCGGTGGGGTCCATAGTCATTTAAGGCTTGGAAGAATGGCTCAATGGGTAAACTGTAAGTACTCGATCAATTGAGAGAGAACAAACCACAAGAGAAGGGAATGAGGAGCATACGAGAGATAGTGGCCAAATGCAAATAAGAACATGGTTGTCATTTCAAAAAGACAATAGAGCTTGCCGTCTACCCTTGAGGTGAATAAAGAAGAAAACTTGAGCCTGTGGAAGAATCACTGAAGGTAAATAGAAACTTGAGAAAGCTTCAAAAAGTGGAGAATGATGCACAATTTTTGAAAGACTTAGTTGCAAAGGAGGAAGATGAGCCAACTTCTCCAGAATCACATGAAAAGATAAAAGATGAAGTTGTAAATACTACTTCGGAGATGGCTCCATAGGGTGAGATCATGAAGAATTGAAATTGAGGAGTAACCCCACATGCAGTGAAGATGCCTTATTAAGTTGTTCACGGAAATGGAAGCCCATGAGGTGTGAACAAAAAAATAGAAAATCTAAAGAAAATAATGATCTTATTATTTATGTACCTAAGATGCTATTGGAGCACAAATTGGTTGAGTGTAAGGACCAATTGATGTATATATGAAAATACGGCCAAGGGAGTACATGTGGTAAATACTCAAAAATGATTTGAAACAAAAGTAAGTGTCTTTAAAATGAAATGAAAAGTATTACAACACTCGACCCCTTTGCAGGGTGCACGGGTCATCTGAGTAATAAAGTGGACTCTAAAAGTCCGGACATCGTACCCGAGTTGGGTTCTCTTTGGTGGAATTTGATCACCCAGTTACAGGAGCTCTTCACTATTTAGGCGACCAAATAGGATGTGGAATAAATCAATTTAATTGAAACAAAAGTTGATTTAAAACTAATTCTAAAATCTACAAATAAACATTTATGAAATTATGAAGTGTGAAGAAGGCACTAGGGGATAGGATAATTATTCTAATGAGGTTTGCATTTCTTTAAAGCACAACATTTTGAGTTGAATGTTAGATTTGTCAGAGCAATGGTATAATGAATTCTCCATACACCATACATTTCACTAATTAGAGATCCATGTTCCTTTCAGAGACATGAGTCTAATCAGTTACTTGTAGAATATAATCCTCTTTCTAAGATTTGGATATTTTTCCTTTTCAGTACTTTACACCTAAGTCTTAGGACTGAAGAATTTTTGCCCCTATAGACAAGATAATGCAAGCCTTCTCCAATGTAATTGGTACCTTAGCCATCAAATCTAATAAAGTTCTCTCTCTCCTTGATTAGATCTATGCTAACAGATTAGAGAGTAATTCTATCAATTTGAGGGTGAGACCTCTAAACATTAAAAATGATACATCATCTAATTATCCTGCACATGAGTAAATTAGTGATCATCAAGTAATCTTTTAGAGTTCATTAGTTCCATATTAGTCTAACATATACCCACTGAGTTCTTTGCTCTTTGCTCTCGGAATCTCCGTCTGCAGTGTCACTCGGAGGCTCTTGAAATCGGAGTAAAGATCTGACTCTTTTTGGGTGTAAACTCTTAATATTCCGAACAGTTAATTATATGAACAGTACCAATTATATAAATTCAGTATTCAAACCCACAAAATAGTGAGAATCTACAAAACCACGAATGTTCAACAATTAATCCCACAGGGTGTTTAGTAATTTCCATTCTTTGGATTCGATCATCACTAATCAAATAAAAAGTAGAAAATGAAGAAAGAAATCAAGAGACAGAGTGAGAAAAATCCAGATTTTAGTTTCAATCTTTGTCCTATGATCAATAGTAAGTCTCTATTATATAACACGAAATCTCTTCAGTAAATAAAACTACCTTTCTAAACTACTCTAAGATATATTAAAAAATCAAATCTGTAGCAAAACTAAGAGAAAATGGGCAGTTTAGAGAGAAACCCCATGAGGAAATTCCTCCCACCTCCTCGTTGCCCTAAAAACCTAAAAATTGGGTATTTATAGTCCTAAGGTGAAATGAGCTTGAAAAATAGGCCAAAATATAAATTTTTAGGCTTTTCCGGTTTTTTCAGCACTTGAGTCATGACATCAACATTTTTAAGTCGTGACATCAACATTTTTAGAGGCCCAGCACTTTGTCGCGATAGAGTTTGTCCAAAACCTTGTCGTGACAGAGTTTGTCCCAAACCTTGTTGCTGGCTCTGTTGCTGGCTTTGTCGCGACATAATATGGAAATGTCGCAACATAGTTTTTTTGCTCTGCTGCCTGTTTTTCTTTTTCAACTTGTTAGGGCCACTGCTTTTCATTTGCTTTCGGTTCAGCCATTTGATGCTCGGATGTCTGAAAGTTCATCTTTCTAATGATGCGTTGTGAGATACTGGTTGACTCTTCTTTTTGGAATTATATTGCATCTTTTTCTTATTAAATCACTTGCTTTCCATTAAAAATCTTTGAAAACCAAGTTTAGAGGAAATGTTATGAGTTTTACATGAATATGGATATAAATACTCAAAATAGCATGTGAAATAGACTCCCGAAAACATCGATGATTTCTCATCGTGGTAAAGCTGAACTCTACAAAATGGAGCAACTTCTTGGGAGGCTGATGGCGTTTACGTGATTGTGTTTTCTTGTTGATGTGCAATAAAGAGTGAAAATGGCCTAATCACGCAAGTATACGCTCGTCATGTAATATAGTGTACTCAAGGTATGGATATCGATCCACAGGGAAAACCTTAATTGTTAGCCAGAATGCTTAGTACCAAAAAATTAATACTTCGCTAATATTGGAAACTACGCAATCGTGATGGCTAAGTGGAACTAAGCGAATTAAACTATTACTAAAGTAGCAGGTAGTAGCAAAATGTAAGAATGATCAAAAGTTGCAAAAAGGTTAGGGTGTTGGTGTGGTTGGACAATCCTACTATGTAATGCTGGGATTCCATTCCATTATCTAATATAGTGTTCTCCAAGGTGGCTCTTATCTAATGTAATTAAAGCTTTCTCAAGGTCATTTAACCTCCCTTTATCTCTAGGTTTCTTGCTCCTTAGCTCAACCCCAAGCATTAAAGGTGCATAGAGTGCAAAGAACTCCTAAGCCTCCTAATTATTGATAATCTATATTTTGACCTTATTAGGTTAACTTGACTATGTCTAATTCTTCATTCACTTTTGAATCTTACAAGAACCACTCACATATTAAGGCGATAAGAAATTAATATGATTTCATCGAAGCATGAGTTAATGGTAAAACAAATGTATATAAGATAATGGAATTATAAAAAGGCTAACACTTTAACATAATATTCATATTCAAATCTCTGACACACTAAGCCACGAAATTAGAACCTCGTATGTTATGTTCCAGGTACTTGATGATCGAGGAATGATGATCTCTGGATTCTTCAAGTCTCTCTCCTTAGGATCAGCCTTCAAGTCTTATTTCCCTTGTTCCAAATCCAGTTCTCAAACCCTAATAGCGTAGACGATTTTCAAACCCAAAATTAGTTCTCCGTTCCTTTATACCTTTTCTAAGAGATAAGGTTTGTTAAAACTTTTTCGCAACGTTGCGACGTTAGGGCGTTGCAACGTTGGGCTGATTTCTACACCAATCTTCTCCAGGACCCTTATAAGGCTCCATTTCTAGCATTTTTCAGTATTTCTCATATAAAAACCCAATAAAACTAAATATTAGAAAAGTAATCAAAACAAGGTCATATATATATGAAATCGATCCCGAATCTCGCTAAATCCAGGGTTTGTAATTAGTGTTTTAGGCACTCATCGAGGCTGACAAGCAGTTTTGGACTTCAAAGATGGCTATGGAATTAAGAGATTCTTGAAAAATGGAAAGTTTAGAGCGTCTTAGAGCTCGAAAAGCCTATTTCAACACTCAGAAATTCATATATTCTTCCTATTTTCAAACCTCCCTCAATTGAAAAGTAAAATGCTCCCTTGCAATTCCTTTGCTTATCTTATTTTTCCAAGTTGCACATTCATTGCACATTTCAACCCGTATGCAGAAAAAGAAACAACTTGCATTTCCTAAGCAAGTCATACTCATTGGAGCTGCTTCCGGAGGCTTGATCACTCTCAGGGGAGTACTCATTATCTCTTATTGCTTGTGTTTCACATTAAGGACAATGTTCATTTCAAGTTTTGGGGCTGGGGATTGACTTCAAAAATTCAAAATTTTTGAAAAAATTCAAAAATTCAACTTTTGTATCTCCTTACCTGTTTTACTTATTTTCTTTTAGTTGTTTGGTTATTTTCATGTGTTTTTATTTCTTTCTTTTATTTGTTTCGTGTCTCATCTGAGTTGAGTTGGTGCCTAGTAATTGTTTTGAGAATGCATTGGTTTTGTGCTTAAATTGTAGTCAATTTAGGATACCTTGTGGTTTGATCTAGGACTTGAGTGTCTTTTGGTTGTGGGAGACTTGGCCCTGAATAGCCCTCTTGTTTCTCGAAATAATTTCTTAATGAAATTCACATGCACACACACTAGATCTCATTTATACACTTTGGTTCCAACCTCTTTTGTCTCAAATTAAACTTACCTTGAGAGACCTTAACTTCTATAGTGATGGGATACCTTAATAAAGAAAGTTTCAATGTGCCTAATAATAAAGAAAACAAAAGACAAAGAGAAAAAGAAAGAAAAAGAAAAAAGAAAAATAAAAAGGAATAGAAAACCAAAAGGAAAAATGAAAAACGAAGAAAAGAAACAAATAAGTGAGTTTAGTCACAAGTAGGTGCTTTAGTTTTTAGTTGAGTGTTCAAGGTGAAGTTCGAGGGGAACTAAGTGCCAAGTGCCCTTTACCAACTAGTGGGGAGTCGCTAGTGGATCCCCATTACATGAACACTTTTCTAAATTCATAGCATTCCTACTTTTAAGTTTTAGTTGTCGAATAAAAGGTGCGTTCTTATCCTATTTTAGTTAATTTTCTTTCAAAAGTGTGAGTTGAGTATTGTTGAAGAGTAGTATGAAACCTTAGTCTATATCTGAGACCTAAAACATCATCTACACTGAGTTCCTTCAGGAAAGAGCTATTGAGGGCTTGGGGGCAAAACTTGCCTTGATCACCATACCATTTGAATGCCTCGTCCTTTAGAGATGATAAATATTTTGGGATTCCATTTCGGTTAACATGTTTTCTTACAACATTTCCAAAATTTCTCTTAACTTATTACGAGCAGCATACTCATCCTCATGCTCATATCTCTCTTAGTGTCTTGTTTTATGGTTGTGTCTTTCTTGAAGACAAGCAAGAATCTATGTTTGGGGTGGGAAACACCCTAGGGCATGGTTCTTGGAAAAGGAGAAGCTTTCTTGAAGAGGAAGAAGAAGAAGATGAAAGGATGAGAATGAGCTTTTACTCCAACTTGTTTATTCTCTCCCTCTATCTATGTTTTTCTCTCTTTTCATGGTTGTAATTCCTTTTTCAATTATGTTTTAGTTAATTTTCTTAGGGCTTAGATGTAATCCAAGACTTGTTTGTATAAATCTTTCTTAATTTCAGTTGATTTATGCTTTATTTTCATACATATGTTAGTAGTTCATTTTTGTTCTGATGCATGTAGGTAATTGGCTAATGATTTGCATGATGTGTGGTTCAATTCGAGATTTGAGAAGTGAGATTTGAGTTAGACCATTGATGAAGTATCATTTAATTGTTATGAGATAGAGATATAAGTGAGATTAAGTGTGGTAGTGGGGTTTCTTGGATTTAATGCGTCTTTGGAAATCTAGGGTTGAGTAGAGATGCAAATACTTGATCTAGGGTAGATTGTGAATTATCAGAGATTCACGAGTGGATTAGTGAAATCTTCATCAACATAATGAAATAGGCATTAATTGATTAGGTTAAGAGGTTCTATAAACTTGAATTGATGAAATCTATGCTTACGAGAGTTTTAGTCTGAGTCTTTGTTAAATTAGGATTCTTATATTCTAGTTTAGTGTAAATTGAGTCTTTACATATTTTCCATCATTCAAATAGGCCTAAAGCTAGATTAGAATCGGTAGTTAATAGCCAATCCTCATCGGACGATACTCTTACTTACTCTTTATTACTTGATTCTTATTTTCATACACGTTTCGTGCCTTATCAATAACAAGCTGAGTAAGATTCCATGGCTTAGTGACCACCGAGAATTGAGTCATTATGATTCTCACATAGATGTACAAAGTTACATCATATTGACATCCAATGTAGGTCGATCTAGAATGCAATTATCAATAGTGGACAAACATTTTGTAATGCTAATGAGTTTCGAGATGCTGTGTATATGATGTCATTAGTAGGGATATTATGATATAAGATTCGAGAAAGGAAGTAATTTGAAAGCCAGGTATTGTTTTTTGCACTGCGAAAAAGTTTCAGCGGAGAATCACATGTCGGTAATACCGTTAGTTGACCAACACCGTTCAAGTTCTTACATTTGAGATTGGCCATAACTGTAGTTTGGATAATGTAGCCTCTTCCCAACCCTCAATCAGAGCTAATCGTGTATCTAAGATGATTGATGATGTAATACATTCCACACCAGATTATCAACCTGTATGTAAGATTTTGTTAGACAACATGGTGTAAGATTTTCGTATAATCAAGCATGACATTTGAAGCAGAAGGTGAAAGAAGGAATATGTGGTATTCCCAAAAACTACTTTAAGTTATTGCCTTGGAGTGAGAGAAATGTCTAAACTAATCTTGGAACAATAGTTGAGCTGACACATTCTTATGATGGCCATTTTGAGAAACTATTCATTGCACATGCAATATCTATCCAAGGATTTGCAATGGGGTACTAGTGCCACCTAATAATTGCAATTGAATCTTCCCACATTAGTGGACCATTGATTCGTGCCACGGTAGGGTGATCGGAATCAACAAAATTTGTTTCCTATTTTCCTCCTACTGCTTGGTAGTCGAAGCTCTTTGCTTGGTATGTGATCTGAGGTCGAACACGGGGATGGGTTTTCATCCTACGAATGATTTGTATCATGATTCACAATGGTGAGGCTTTAATTTGGATTTTTGGATTTGCATTGAAAAGTGTAGATTATTTATTTGTCACTAGGTTAACTGAAACAGTTTAAACTAAAGTGTGGAATGGAGACCTTGAAGACTTGGGTCACTAGCTTGATAAAATGAGGTTATAAAGGTGTCCTCGGGTTATTTCCTCGCATTAGGGAAAATGACATATAGTCATTGCCAAAACCGGATCTTTGTTTAGCTTTAAAAACTAACCCTTAAAAACATTCCTAGTTGAACCATAGCATTTACTGAACATTCAATGTTTCTCTGATTAAAAACCCGAGCATTTAACTTTACTTTAAATTGGCTCGTAAATGACATCTAATGGATGTCGATTGTATCTCGTCAGAATACCTTTGAGCGCGGAAAGCGTCTTAAGTATTAATGAAATACATTAAATAGCATTAAACCCTAGTTTGGAAAGTTTGAAACACATAAATGCAGTACCTGCTTCATTTAAAGCAGAGGAACACCTACGGCCACCACCTTGACCCTACTTGACCCTCCTCTTGAGTTTTAGGCAGCGAACATCCAGCGATTATGTGCCTCGAAAGGTGTGTTTAGCGTAGAGAAAAATGAAGAAAGAAGAGAAGAGAAGAACATAACCCTAAAATGAAAAAATTGCATGGATTCTAAGTTTAGCAAAAGTTAGGGTTACAAAATGTTATCAAGTGGCTTATATAGCCTTACAAGAGATGTGAAATACCAAAATAACCAAATAATATGATTACATCGGTAAATGGAATTACACAAGCGAGTCGTTTGGATAAAAAACGAGAGAGACAACAATTTCGCTATGCATAGTGAATTTATTTATCATAAGCGAAAATTGCAAACATAATGGTGAATTTCGCTATGCCGCGATGGTACGCTATGATAGCGAAATTTATTATCATAAGCGAGGCTAACCATAGCGAAGACTTTCTCTAGGATTGCGAAATTTTCGCTGCCATTGAATTTTGCAATCATGCGAAATTTTCGCTATGCCATAACGAGCATCGATCTCCTTCATTATCCTGCATAATTCGGCACGCATTCCTTCGTTTCAACGGCATTTCTTCCATCGAGCTTGATGGAAATCGCGAGAATCTTCGGCATAAAATATCACAATTACGATGCAAGGGTGATATGATGGCTGAGTTCAAACTTTGCAAAACTACCAAAAATAGCCTCGAAACAAAATCAGTAACACTAATCGGACACACTTGCGTATCGATCGGCAATTAATATGACTAGTACGCAAAAGCACTCAAAACCTATCTTAAATAGGACTCGAAAATAGCACTTTTGGGTACTAATCACACTGACACGACACGTTGCTAGTCCATGTATTAACAAAAAACAATCAAAGGGTATACATCTTGTGCTTTGCAAAAAGTATATCTTTGTCTAAAAGTGTGTGTACAGTGAGGCTTACCTTTAGTATGAAAAACTTGAACTCTTGTCTGAAATACCATCATGGAGAACAAATTCCATATAGGGCAAAGTTTGAGGGCAACATCAATTCCAGGGAAGTCAACCTAAACTTCCACCTAAATCTAAGTGTATTTAAGGTAACCAGTTTGAACCAATAAGTTTGTAAGCTATTCCTCCCTGACGAGCTCTGCGGGCCTTAAGCGATGACCGACTAAAAATAGATTCAGTTACACTCTTTTTCCTTGCCCGATGTCTTGTAGGATGCAATGCTGAAACTTCGACTTCACCAAAGTCCGTGTAGCGGTCTGATGACTCGACCAATTAAGGTTGGAGCATCGAAGCCGAGATACACCGACCACACAAAAACTCTCGAGCCGCCCCGGACTTCGCGCTGACCGAATCCAGCACATATTTCGCTAAACTCTACCCATCCACCGTGTATGAGCTTACAAAATCGATGACTCCCGGCCGGTGAAGGTTTGGGACACCCAGGGCTTTAAAGGCTTTAGCCATATACCCCTCTCGGACCGTGTTCGGGTTTCAAAATGGCGTCACGCTCCAATTCTCTTTTTCTTCTTTCTTTTTCTTTTTGCTTTTTCTTTTCTTTTTCATTTGGAAGACTTCATTGGTCTTCTTTTGTGGGTAACACAAACCTATTACGGGTCGTCAACCGATCTAAGCCGGTCTTGCAAAGTGAAAAGAGGTATAGCTTCCTGACCTATTGGTAAGCTGATGTGCCTTGTGTGTGATTGGCTAAGGGTGGAAATCTGAGGTTGAATCTGTGTTCCCGGAACTTCAATCGACCAAAAAACTTAATCATGCATGGGTGTTCTAACATTATGGTGGCATACGGGGCTTGATTCCTCAACTAAAGGCAAAGTATTTCCACAAATATAGGCACAGAAATGATTTGCAAAAGTGTAGAAAGTAAGTAAATAATGCTATAAAGCTTTTGATATAACCAAAGTGGTTAATACAAGCTTAACATAGTTAAACACAACAAAAGTATCCTTTACTTTCATCAAACTCATGTGCATCCTATACACTACTATAAAATAAGTAGCGATTATTCAAAGCTAAAAACAAGACAAAAATAATAGAAGACACTCCCTGACTCTAACTTTTCCCCTGACCAAAGTATGAACATGTCTCCGCTGGCGGGGATCGGAGCCTAAAGAGGAAGCGCGACCACCTCCTTCTGTGGTGGTGTAGATGCCGTGGATGAAGGCTGCTGGCTGCGGCTGCCCGAGCATGTCAGGAGGCACCCATTTGTGGACTGATCTCGAGTGGGCTGTGCAGGCTCTGTCTCATTGACTGGCGGGAGACCGAGGTGGCTCATGATCCGAAGAAGCATGGCGTGATTCTGTATTTATAGTGACACACGGCTCGGGCCGTCCAGCTCGTCTAGCGATGCGAAATGTGGTAGCAAGTGCACGAATGACATCCATATGATAGCTAGCTCCCTAGGCCGACATGGATATGCTGCGGAGGCTGGCTGCGGCTGGCTCAGGAAGGGCCAGCAGTGTCAGTAGGGGCTGAGGCAGTAGGAGGTGGAGATGGAGGAGATGAATCTGGAACTGGGGTCCTCTCCACCTCCACCTCCACCTCTGGAGAACGAGGAGGCTCCTGGAGTGGGTCCTCTGCCACGTCATCTATTTGCCTCCTCTTCTTCTTTGGAGAATAATGGAGATCGGCATGTATAGAGATCGCTCAGTGGATAAGACACAGTACAGGCGGTCGCCACTCATGTGGCTCCCTCGGGGAACCCAAAATGCTTTCACAGGATCGCTCAGGCAACCTAAGCATCATCAAGGCAAGTCTCAAACTCGAGCCAGGCCTTTGCGGTGGACCTTCTCCTCAAAGTGCAGCAAAGAAGTCATGACAAGCTCGGAGGGACTAAACCAGAATCTCTCGGAGATCCGATATAGGGCCTCGAGTATAGCTCCCCTGCGTTGTACATAGTGTTGTAGTGGGAATAAGCTGGTACAAAGCACGTGGTCCACTAGGGCATGCGAGGGGAAAATGCACGCGGAAGAGTATGAAGCGTTGTGGTGTCTCGGCGAGACGAGCCATCTCTGTTGTGATGCATTTGAGACCCGCCGTAGGTAGTCGGTGAAATTCTCGGAGTCTTGCGGGCCTAATGGTATGTATCCACGGCTCAGATGCCTGAGTGGCCGTCGATATAAGCAGGATCTCAGCGGGACTAGGCACTCCCCGGGATGTCATAGTATGGTAGAACTCAAGCACAACCCAGGGATAGAAGAACTGCCTCAGCGTCATGAAGGGCAGCAGTGAATATTGTCGGATCAACCGCATAGAATCCTACGAGAATGCTTGTCCGCGGTCAACAGGTAATGTCGTAGTATGTCTCAATGGAAGTCGGCACGCAGATCCACGTTCCACAGGTCGGATCGCAGGTGAACATAGGGCGCTGATCCTCGAAGCCGGTGATAACCTGGGCGATGAACCCTGATCAGCTGGAGGAGGTGACGGCTTGGGCCGAGACCTCGAAGACTCACCCGGGCCTGATGTCCGGGCCCACTTGGAGGGCGGGGCCCTCCTGTCGGTCTCAGATGCACTAGAGAGGGGCAGGAGTCCCATACTGGTCCCCGATATCGGGATGGGGCTCGAGCTGAGGCTCCTCACTGTAATTGAGTGTGCAGTGTGTCACCTTTGGTCAAAGAGTGAGCCTGCAGTTGCCTTGGGTGCGCAGATCTCTGAAGTGCTTAAGCCGGATTGCTGAATTACATGCGATGACCTCCGTAGTCTGAACCATGGTTGTGGTCAATCGTCTTTGCGAGACGGGAAAACGGGGCTCGAGTCTGAAATTTGGAGTAAGCGGCCAGCAGTGAATTTCTTTGTGCTGTAGTAGCGATTGGACTAGGAGCTGTGTCTGAGGGATTGATGTCGGGTCTAGCGAGGGCCTGAAGTGGAGAGGTGCAACGGCACCAAAAGTATTGTGCTCGGCGGCGGGGCTCGAGGCGGGTGGTCGGACTGGGCTGTGGCGACAGAGCTTGATCTGCAGAGTGCAGAAGCGCGGCCAGTGTAGGCCAAGAGCTGGCTGTGCGTGGCTGCGAGGAGTGAACTCGAGGCCACGGAGAGTTATCGGTAGGGACGACTTAGAGATGTGATGGGAATGGAATGAAAATGAGGCACCCCTTTTTTTATAAAGCAGTTTGAGTGGCCAGAAAGGACCTGTAGCCAAGAACGTTGGATGTCAAATTTCGCTATATTTGCAAATTTTTGCTCACCTGACTTCCGTATACCAAAATAACAACAAAAATTTAATTTGATGAAATTAAAATAAAATAAAATAAAAGTAAAAATAAAAATAAAGATAAAATAAAAATAAAAATAAAAAATATAAAATTCAAAATTTTTTATATTTAGTTAAACTTAGATAAGAAAAATTACATAAATAGAATAAGCGAAGTGTATTAAGCAAAATCAAAATTTTATGAAATTCATGAGTTTGGTCCAGTGAAAACGAGCCGGCTGAAATTACACTTGTTTCATTCATGGAGGATCCAGGCGAAGGAGCTCCTTTACCCCTGCAGTGACGTGTGTTGCATATGCCTCCATGCTCGGCTCCTTTGTGTTGAGCTTCTTTTCACTTGTTGATCTTTGGGTAAAATCTTTGGCTGCGGAGTGGCCAGTGCCGGTCATTTCTCCACCAATTGCTTCATTTTACGCACGAAGTCCTTTTTGCGGTAAGTGAGCTTTTGGTTTCCCTGCACTTGGACCAATTGAGCAGCCTTCTTCAGATCCTTGCATGTCATCTTCTGCTAGCTTGTGCTTGTTACTCAAGTGAAAAATATTGAGCTCAGTGTCATGTTGCCAAATGTGAGCTGCATGACTCCATTAATGATGGTGCTCGCATTGGAGAGTGGCCAAAATGGTCTTTCCCGGATAATTGGCATGGTTAAAGACACTTCACGTCGGTTCGGTATCAAGCACTGAGAGTCCAGCTGGTGTAGAATTTGTCACAACCGTAGCATCTCGACTATTCCTTAGGAATTTTTGCGAGCCGATCAACTAAAGAAAGTGATGTTGGTAGACTAGCTCCCCCTGAACCTATTTCTTATATCACGAATATGGCGGTGAGGATTTTGTGGCTCTGATCACGTCTTTGTCTATGCAAGTCCTCAATGTTGGCCCGATATTGTGGGGGATCACGGATCACTTGTATTTCAACAGGGTCTTGCTTTGAATGATCGTCTTGACGTTGCATTGAGAGGCTTTCTTTCAATGCCCGACCCTCTCTTATTGTATAGGTCTTTCAGGAATTTTGCATATGTTGGGACCTGCTTAATCATGTCAAGCAATGGGATATTTACCTTCACTTGCCTTAGCACCTCCCAAATTTCGGCTTGGTTTGTGATTTTTTTCTTGCCTCTAAGTGCTTGAGGAAATGGAGGGGGCATGTTTTTCTTCGATGAATCTTCTCTGATTATTATTCTCTCAGGCTCAACTTACTTTTCCTTTCCTGTTTCTTGACGGGTCATGGGCTCACGGTTGCTCGATTTCTTTCCGCTCCTCAAGTGATGATAGCCTTTACTTCGTCCATCCTTAATTCTTCGGAAGAACCTATTTCATGGACTCCCTTTGGATTTGGCGGTGTTTGGGAAGGAATCTTCCTTTCTCTTATACCCTCCGATAAATTGTTAATCTGGTGATAGATGCGCTGGGTTATCAATCTTCGATTAAGGTTGCTTTCAAGCCCATCTGATTCTCTTGTTGAGTGCTTTCCACGGTATCTATTCTTTGAGCCAATTGTACATTGATTCCCTTTGCTCTTCCTGAGTGCCTACCACCTTGCTTTCAATTTAAAATAGCATTCAACGGGGATGAGGATGGCTGTGGTTGGTGAGAACAGCGTTGTTTGGCACCGGGAGACACATATCTGCGGGGGTTAGGTTTCGAGAGATTAGAATTGGTTCACTCGATTGGGATTATATGTATTACCATATGGGGCATTGGGTTGTGTGGCTTGTATTGGCCTGGCATTGGCATGCTACGGCATCAAATCTCTCGCGAGGAGCAATTGGGCGGTGTTCTTACAGGTGGCCGATGAATTGTGGTATTCACATGGAGTTGGCTTTGTGTGGATTTTCAGTCCTTTACGCACCTCGTATGGCCTTTTCCTTCGCTCTTCCACCTTCCTAGCTAAGGTTGATATCTTTGCTTTCATCTCATATCTTCGGAAGTGCATAAATGCCTCCCCTTGGGTGGGTGAAGGCTTCATTGCTCAACCATAGTTCGGTTCATCCATTACCTTGGAAGTTTCATCCATATTGAGAAGTCCATGGCTTCATACGGGTTTTGCTTTCAGTCACCTCCACACATGGTTTCTAGCAATTGCTTCATGGCAGGAGACATACCATCATAAAAATTATTCACTAGCATCCATGTGTCAAAACCATGGTGTGGACATGCATTGGTGGTCTCCATGAACCTCTCGACAACGATAAAACTTCTCATTATCCTTAGGCAGAGATGAGGTGTAGATCTGTATCTTATTTGTTGGTCTTGGTTGTCTTGAAGATTTCTTCAATTCAAAGCTTGAAGATCATTGATTCTAATTATTCTGGCCACTTAGTGAATTGAGCCATATTTTGGATTGTCCTTGAGGGTTAGAGATGCCTTCAGCGATAAATCCATATCGGTCTCTCACTCCTTAAAAAGTTATGCATACTTCCTCAAATCCCGAATGTGTGAGTATGGATTTTCATTTTCCTCTATGAAAAGTTGGGAGTAGGGGCACGAGATAGGGTCTTCTTTATACATCCTCGACGGAGTGGTATGATGCGGGAAGAGCACTAACTCTAGGAGGGTGTATGTGGTCCCTCATTGACCTATATCTTTGTTGGATTCATTGTTTTCACTTGACTCATGTTCCTCAGGTGAGAGAGATCCATTGCTCACTATCTGTGACTGGCTTGCTCAATTGGTGCACTAACTCTTTGCAGTCTACCTGATATCCCTCTATCCCAGTGATGCATAAACACCTGTAACACAAAACTAGGATAAGCAAAGATCTAAGCAGGAAACGCCAAAAAGGATCAGTGTTAATAAAATATAAAATATTTGTAAAAATGAAAACATCGTGATGTGGTGAGTAAAAAACTTGATGGTATTCTAAACAATAAGTTAAAAGGGTTAAAAGATCACCAATACTTGTAATGAGGATTACAAGTACTTATCAACTCATCATCGTAGTTGGCACCATCCGCAGCGCCATTTGGTCGTCCACGGTAGAGATCGGAATAATAAAATTTGTTTACTATTTTCCCTCTCTTTGCTTAGTAGTCAGAAGCTCTTGCTTGATATAGCGATCTGAAGGTCGAACACGGGGATGGGTTTTCATCCTACAATTGATTTGTATCACTTGATTCACAATGGTGAAGGCTTTAATTTGGTTTTGGATTGGCATTGAAAGTGTGGGTATTTATTGTCACTAGGTTAAGCGAAGCAGTTTAAACTAAAGTGAATGGAGACCTTGAAGGCAGTCGCTAACGATAAAATGAGGTTATAAAGGTGTCCTGGATTTATTTCCGCATTAGGGCAAATGACATATAGTATTTCAAAAACTGAATCTTTGTTTAGCTTTAAAAACTAACCTTAAAAACATTCCTAGTTGAACCATAGCATTTCTTGAACGTTGATGTTTATGCGGTTAAAAACCAAAGCATTTAACTACTTTAGGTGGCTATTAAATGACATCTGGCGGTATGTTGGTGTATCTACAAATTAAAGAATACCTTGAACCCTGAAGCATGCCAAGTGACCAAAGGAAATACATTAAATAGCATTAAACCTTAGTTTGGAAAGTTTGAAACACATAAATCGTGCACTGCTTCATTCAAAGCAGAGGAACACACATACCAAATACCATAACCAACCTAGCAACCTCCTCTTCAGGTTTTTGAGGCTTAGCGAACATCCCTTGAGTTATCTGCCTCAAAGGGGTGTGTTTGTATTTGAAAATGAAAAAGAAAGAAAGAGAAGAGAAAGCGTAACCTAAAATGAAAGGCTGCGTGGATTCTAAGTTTAGCAAAGTTAGAGATTTACAAAATGTTATCAAGTGGCTTATATAATAACAGAGAGATGTGAAATACCAAAATAACCAAAATAATATGATTACATCAAGGGAAAAATGGGAATTACACAAAACGGGGTCGTTTGGATCAAAAACAGAGGGGCAGCAATTTCGCTATGATAGCGAAATTTCGCTATCATAGTGAAAATTGCAGGCATGGCTTAAATTTGAATTTCTCTATGCACAACAATTTTCGCTATGATAGCGAAATTTAGGCATAAGCGAATTTAATTCGTATGCGGTAATTTTAAGCTATGATGGCGAATTTTGGCTATGATATCGAAATTTACGTATCATAGCGGGTGAAAAACCATAGCGAGGTGCCGTAGGATTGCGGTGTTGCTACCATTGCGAAATCTTCGCAATCATTGCGAGGAAATTTTCTCTATGCCGCCGCGAAATCCTGATCTCCTTCATTACATCTGCATCAATTAGGCTGCGTTATTGTTTTCCGACGGCATTTTCTTCGTCGGCGGTGAAATCGAGAATCCATCTGAACTCGGCGCAAAATATCACAATTACGATGCCAAGCTTGATAAAATCGCTGAGAATCCATACGAACTCAGCATAAAATATCACAATTACGATGCCAAGCTTGATATGATGGCTGAGGTTCCCAAAAACCTGCAAAACTACCAAAAATAGCCTCGAAACAAAATCAGTAACACTAATCGGACCTGCACATGTCAATCGGCTTAATTAATATGATTAGTACGCAAAAAGCACTCAAAACCTATCTTAAATAGGACTCAAAATAGCACTTTTTGGGTACTAATCAACCATATGGTGGTGTCTTATTCTCGGTCGCCTCATATGATGCTAATGATTATATTTTCCTGGTGGCTTTTGGGATTATGAGCTCCGAGAATTATGAAGATTGGTCTTGGATTTTAGTAAACTTGAAGACAATTGTTGGAGAGAAGGAAGTTGTTATTATCTCGAATAGTATCTATTCTTGGCCGAGTGTTCTTTGAGATATTTGGAGCTGAGAATCATGCCTATTGCTATTGACACTTGAAGGAGAACTTTAGTACATTTATTTCAAGGCACAACATAAGAGGAAACAAGGGTAAAGAAGCTGTCCTTCAATGGCTTGATAGCATTGCATATGCGCGTAGGAATGAAGATTATGATGCTAATCTTTTTTAATTACGAACCTACAATGAAGCTTTAGCTAAATGGGTTGAATAAAATTCACCTGAGCATTGGGCTATGTCAAAATTCATAAGAAGCGATGGGGCCAAAAATGAATAGCTAATCTTACTAAGTCATTGAATGCATAGTTTGAAAAATGACGTCATCACTCAATTTGTACATTTTTATGGAACACATTAATGCTTCAGTTGATCTCTGTTTAGCATAAGGAAGAGTCAATGCATTGGAAGGGGTCTATAGGACCCAAAATTGAGGAAAAAGGTTATGACAAATATCCTGAAAGGGTGAAGGGTATCTGTGAGTTCGATGCATGAATAGCAAGTTTGGTGTTTCAATTGGGAGAGTTTTTGTTACTATGGACCTGATCAATAGAACATGCACTTGCAAGGCAGGGAAAATGTCTAGAATACATTATGAGCATTCTTGTGTCGTTATCCAGTCAATTGGACAAAATGTGGTTGAGTTTATTGATGAATTGTTCACATTTTCAAAGAAAAATCTTATTTTTAATGGTGAGTTTTGTGGGATAGAGTCACATGACATGCCAACTATTGGTGATGATGGATTGGTGCAGAGTTTAACTGGTGGCTTTGTTTTCTCTCTAAACCCTCCATGTATGAAGCGATCTCCAGGTAGACCAAGGAAAAAGAGCATAAAGTCCTAATTCCAAGACAAGCGGACTGTGTATTGTTCTAGGTGTTATATAGCTAGTCACAATCGTGTCACTTGCAAGAATCTATTACCATAAACAACTATGTTTCTTTGTAATGTTTAACTTCATAATTCAATATTTTGTTAAAATTTCAGCAAAGAATGTTGCTATTTTTTTTTATGACCCTCCACGTGCTGTTTTTTGTGTTTATATGAATATTGTAATCTTCTAATTTTACATTCTATTGCTTTTTCTTATTGTTGTATTGTTATGCCAACTATTCAACTGAGGATTGTCAAGATTGTAAGTGTTTATCCATTGTGTTATTCATAAAGATGGATCGGTAACCAACAGAGCAAAAAAGCGGGGTTCTTATATACTATTTTCAAAGTCATTATTGTTATTATTTTCTAATTGGAATGGGGTTTTGGACATAGCAATTGGGATACTATTCATGACGTTATGTATTGTTGTGAAATTAAGATATTATGACTTGCTTTTCGAAGTTAAGGTAAATTACTTTGTTGAAACATGAATGACTCTAATTGTAACTAATTCTTGGTAAATGGTAGATTATGTAATATCGTTCATTTCTCAGGTTAAATCCAACTAAAAAAAGCTAACATAACTCAAAATATTCACATGAACCGGTCGACCGACTCATATATAACAGTGCGTCCGATCGATGAATGCCATTGTTTTGAAATAAATGCCAAGTCCGACCGACCGCCAACTATATGACTGTTTGACCAGTTGAGTATTATCATTGTCCACCATAATGAGGATACATAACAGGTCAATAGGTTGAGCTTTGTCACTATCAATGGAGTCGATCGTCCGGGCCGTCATTGTCGACAAGTCGACCAGTCAAGCAAATACTACTCCACAGGTTATTGACTCCTATCGAATTTATCACATTTTATATAACATGTCAACCGGTCGAGCAAATACTACTCCACCGGTTGACCAACTCCCCTGTCAATTTGTCTTGTTTTATATAACATGTCAACCGATCAGGCATATACTACTCAACTGGTCAACATAATGAATAACACAAAAGATAGAAATACTCTGAAATATAGCGCCACATCTCAGTTTTACTCAGGTCCTTTTCTATCATAATGTTAGTTCGTATATTAATTAGTTCACTATGGTGATAGTTAATTGTAATACAAAATACACCATGGCTCCAACCATCTTATACAAAATTTCCATAAAAATAACACTAACAGTTGCTACATCTTCACAAGCGACTCAAGCCTGTGGCGGTGGTGGAGGACAAATAAAGCGGACCAAGGCAATTAGCTCCGGATGTGGAGTTGACAATGTTGATCTAATTGGATAATTGTATAATATATGAGGATATTCTATTCTCAAACCGATCAATCCTTAAGTGTACCTACTCAAATTGGGTAGCTAAACAAGTCTCATCACCAAAAGTTTGCACATCTATTCGTTTATTATTTGTATCAAGCGGGGGTGTGTTTAATCCAACATCAGCCATATCACGCTTTGTATCTTCCTCATAATCAATTGGGCCGAACCTTGAACCATTGGTGGCTTTCTTAAACTTCATTCATCCCATGGACATATCATTATAGGTGTCATAAGGTGATGGCTCGTCGACTTCATCATCAAGGGTGAACTCAATACCAAATTCTTTGAATACTTTGGTCATAATGCATCCATATGGTAGAATACGAGTTTTGCTTTCACAACATCCTTTCATGCAATTCATGATGATATAACCAATGTTCAAAGCGTTGACTAACCATTGGAGATAAACCAAGAATGCTTCGAATACGAAACCTCGTCATATGGCCACCTCGTGGCACGAAAAGTAGGTTACAATGTGATGTAATACGGCTAGTAGGCGTCGAAGCTATCGCGCCATTTGGCTTCCCATACACGTATGGAGTCTCCTCCCATTAAAGAGTGAATAGCATCCCCATTTATAAAACCCTCAATAGTAGGCCAACTCTTTGACTCATATACTCTGTCACCATTTGATTGAACTTCAAGCATCTCACATATCTTTTCTTCATCAAGCATTATATTTACTCCTTTCAGTGAGCTACTAATAGTGATTGGTCCTCCTTCATGAACTTCTGACATTGGAATAAAATAAATGAATCAATTTAGGATAAATTGGCCTTCTTCTAATCATACAAAGTATGTATCATCTCAACTAAATCAATTAATAAATAAAAAATCTATGTCTCTCTACTCGAAAATTGTCTATTAAAGTAACTCTTATACCTCTCTTATATACTTACGTGGTGAGATAGGCCATAGTCAAATTGAGGCTTTTGTTTCCCAGCAAGTTCATTTGCATCAGAAAGTCGCTTGCCTTGCCACGAGATGAAGACGACTTCCTTCTAAGTGCCATAGTAATTGTCCAATACCTCAATTCCCCAACACATGATAAAATTATTGTCACTATTAAAAAATAAACATAGATATTTAAGCATATTTGCACAACTGTCATACACAAAACAACAGGGAAAACAAATTTACTTACTTAGCACAATTGTTGTACCTAAGCTATATATGGGTTGCACCAAACATACAACATTATTGTACTCAATCTTTACATAGCTTGTACCTCGTTCCTAAGTTCTAATATTTGGAGAGAGGGTTAGTAGTAGCGGAATTAAGAGGCATATAACAAAATGAAACATCAGTTTTCCAACAAAATAACTTTTCCAGCAAAAAAATTTGATTTCTAGAAAGGGAGTACAACTTTTTTCCATAATCACCATATACCCGGAGAAAATGATTCAATATTTAAGTTGGCGCATTAGTGGAGCTTAAATGAAATTGTAATCCGCTTCCTAAATCATCAAATGGGGTGAAAACCCTTTCTTGAGTGGGGAAAAGAGAGAAGAGAGAGAGAGAGAGAGAGAGAGAGAGAGAGAGAGAGATGTTTTAGGCGGTCAGAAACTCCTCTGCCCGATCGGCTCCTTCTTATTGGAAATCCTCCTTTAATCAGTTCAAACTCTTAGTGCAAATAGTTGTTTTGGAGAAGAAAGTAACAGTCTCTTAGAGCTTTTGGTTTTTAATTAAGGATTTTTTTATTAGGGAATTAAAAGGGTATTTTGGGAATGCTTTGTGACTGCTGCATGTGTCCTACACATGGGGATTTCTTTATCAAATAAAATATCTTCTTTATCAAATAGTCTTTGAAGTGTTGAATTGGGCTCATTTTCAAATAGTCTCATAATGGGACCCCATGGCATAGTTTTCCCTTTTATTTATTTTCATGAATTAATTGATCTTTTTGAGAAAAATCTCATTCATTTAAATCCACTTTGAATTTTGAGTCACATAATGTTGATTCACTCTATTCCACAATTTTTATGGTACTAACATAGATCATATAATTATATGATCAAAACCTTAACAATAATACTCGCCAACTTTTAGTAACCACAGTAACTTTAAATATATATATATATATATATATATATATATATATATATATATATATATATCTTCTTTCTTTTAACTTTTGGACTTTTATGGCGTATGCTTTGCGAAAAACCAGTCAATTAATTCCTTTTAAGAAATTGGCAGAAGCATCATGGTGCGGACCAGTTGTTCCCCACTGATTCCATGAGTCTTTAAATATTGGGAGAAAAGACTTGAGTGACGAAATTTCGTCCTCTACTCCCACGTATTAAGATTGAATCTACAATAACTGGCCTATAAATAAATATCATATAAATTGAAATCATAAAACAAAACCCAAGGAACTGGCTATTTAAAACGAAATTGTTTACAAATCGTAGTTTGTAAATATCTTATAAAAAACTAAATCATGGCTTAGAAAATGTTCCTTGAAGAAGAAATAAATTTTAATTTTTTCTTATAATAAATGGATAATAAATTCAGAACCCAATCTGCCTCGATTAATCAGAGTCTTGAAATTAACAGGTTAAAGACTTTGAAGAGAAAATAAATTTTAAATTTCATAATATCAGAATTAATCCTCATAACTCTCATAAAGAGAAAATAAAGGAAGTTCTGAATTATTTTTTTCAAAAGCATAACTCTCATAGAAGTGTAGCTAGGTTCGCTCTCAAATGCCTTCTTTTAATGTAGTGTTTAATGAGCTTGTACTCCCTTATTCTAAATTATTTGTCCGATGTTTTTTTCACCCATATCTTGTTAAGAGTCTTCAACATTATTCACAATCTTTTGTTTAGTAATACAACTAAAATGAGGAACATACGATCAAGCATAGCGCAGTCTCACTACGCACCTATAGCCTCTTCCATGGTCTCTAACACCAAATCTCAACTATGATCATAACTACCTGATCAAACCCCACTCTCACAACCTTACATCCATCAATTTTTTTTTATCCATTCATGCTCTCGTTATGTCACACTATGATTATGAGCTAAAGTTGTCATTTAAAACCAAATTAGGCCCTGTTGGTTTAGGCGGTAGTTAGTGCTGATAGCTAATAGTTAAGCGGTAACATAACTTCTTGCTTTCGATAAAGTAGTTGATAGTTGGTAGTTGGGTTAAGAATAATTTACCTCATATAGACATAAAAGCAATTAACATATATAATGATGATATTTGGTGCTAATAGCATATTATTGTTTTTGTAGTGACTTTGAGTGTGAGTGGTAGAGATGTATAAGAAACTAAGTTAGAATAGGCTAAATCTCCTCAAAACCATGCAATTACACAAGCAAATACAAAATGGGACTATCTAAATTTTCTCATAGATCATTTCCATATAACCAATTTCTTAAAAGATATAACCAATTTTATTTAAAAAAAATATATAGTAATTTCTTAAAGATTAGGTAAATAAGGAAAGAAGGATATAAGTGAAAAATGTAATATTTTTTAGGATCGTTTTTTAAAATGTACGATTTGTAGCTTTTTCTAATCAGGAGTTTTTTACCCCTAATAAGCTATTAGGAGCTGATTAGGTGTCTTTATCAAGCACCTTATAAGTGCTAATTGGGAGTGAATCACTTTCAGTTCCTGATAGCTCCTCGATCCAGGCTCAACTTGACAAAGCCTAAGTTGTATACTACCCTTTCATCATAAATATCTTACTTGAAAGTATGTTTTAAAGGAAATTTTGCTAATCCAAACTGAACGTTAGCAATGTAAAAGAGTACAATGCTCTAATAAGAAATCATACATGGGAATTGGTACGCTATCAATCTCACTACAATGTAATAAGTGGGTGTTTTGAACGAGCTGGAAGCTGAAATACAGGGTTTAAACCAATAGAGAGAAAGAGAAAAAAAAACAAGATAATCAACTTATATTGAGAAGTAACTGATGAATTACAAGAACAATACTGAATATATAGAGCTGAGTAAAGCATAAAAAACTGTGAACAGACTAACAACTTAGCCTAACTATGTAACAGTTTCAGAAACTAATTTGGTTTTAATCTCATTATCTTGGGGCTCATTTGGCATAGTATTGTCATGTTTAAGTTGAAGTTTCATCTAGATCGCACCCCTAATCTAAACAAAGCTAAGTTGGTTGCTAAAGGATTCCATCAAATGCCAAGGGTGGATTTTTTAGAAACCCACATATAGTCCTATGATTAAATTTGCCTCAATAGTAGTTGTATTAACTCTGTAATAGCTTTTCTTTTTCTCATCTTATTCTTTCTCACCCTTTTCCTCAAGCAAGGAGGGGTGATTTTGTGGCCATTCTTGACTTGAAATCACCCCTCAACATTTCTTTCTACCATTTTCTTTCTCAATAAAGTGGTTCTTCCACAAAAATCTAGATTTTGAATTTATTTTTTTGTGTTTTTATCGTCGTCTTGTGCGGCATGTGGCTTGTGTCATCTGAGTACGACGGTTTGGTTTTCGTCGTCTTGTTACAACACTTTCTTGTGTGTGGGTGATTCGAGCTGACAAAACAGATTTGATTAGGTAGAAACATGAATCAAATCATGGTCGACAATATCTTCCTGTGGCTTGGAATCGTATGTGATACAATCGTGTAAGTGCTCAGTGTGTGAGAACTTTAAGCCCGATTCGTTGTCTTTGATAACCTGGATGTTATGTCATCCTCGAAGTTTTTAACCAATTTAATTACATGTTTTTATCAGATGTCTTCTTTAGTTTGAATCGATAAAATTATTCTCCTTTCAAAAAAACTACATATTTCAACTGTGGAAAATTAGATAACTACACATAAATACTGTCTTTTGAAATAGATATTTGTGAGAATATATGTTTGTGTGTCAAGCCAAAGGCTTTATTCATCTTACCAAGTCCAATCATACCGGTAAATTGAAGAAAGCTTTATATGGTTTGAAATAGGCACCAAGAAGTTAGTATAAAAAGCTTAAAGTTGTCTTATTATAATGTGGCTTTCAAGACTTAAAGTTTGATATAGCTTGGTTCCTCTACAAGACAAAAGGAATCATCCTAATGCTATTGCTATATGTGGATGACATCATGATTACATAAATGATATATAGCAAGACAACTTTAGACTTGGTTTATGATACCGTTGAATCCGTGCATTAGGATCAACAATTTTTATTTAATTAGTCATGTTGGTTATTTCCTAATTTGTAGGATATGATATTTTTAGTTATTTTGTTTTGATTATTCTGGTTATTTTGTTGCATAAGTTTAGGATATTTTGTTATTTTCCAACTTTTTATTGTGGACAATTTCAGTTTTACGTATGAAAAAAAATTTCTAAATCTCCTA